>JASCZI010121173.1:19587-46375 GCA_036250425.1 Stylosanthes scabra | reverse complement strand
GCTCCCCCCTGCATCTCTCTCTCTCTCTCTCTCTCTCTCTCTCTCTCTCTCTCTCTCTCTCTCTCTCTCTCTGACTGGAGATGTGCTTTATGTTTTTAGAAGTGATCTTATGATTCAACTTTTCCTGGTCTTGCAGGTTGTATGCAACTTGAAGTCCTCATTTCTTGCTGCAGCTGATGATAGTGGTGAGGTGAAGGTATGCTTCGTATATATTCAACATGTAGTGTCTGATTTCTCTTATGCAATATCATATATCTCAGTTGTTATGAAATATCCTTTCATATTTGGTACTTTGATTGTTGGGATCATCATGACTTCTTTGGACTGCTGAAACTTCCTGTTGGTGACATTGACCAAGTTTTCTTAATCTCTATTAGTGTTCATCTATTCTCTCATTAAAGGAAAAACATAAAAGTTAGGTTATGCTTGCCTCAGAACATGGAAATCACATTTATGATTTAAAACTAATTTCTTTTTCCTATCTAATATATTATTTGTTTTTCCTATCTAATCACATTTATGATTTAAAACTAATTTCTCTCTCTCTGCATCTGATTTTATCCCTTTCATTATTTATTGAAAATGTCTTTGACAGATTATTGATATTCGCCAGCCATGCCTCTATAAAACCCTACGAGCTGGTCATACATCGGTATCCTTCTTGCTCCCTAGTTGTGCTGTGTTACATGGCCCTAATTATGCAGATCTGGAGTTTCATGTTTAAGCTACTTGTATTTAGACCTTCCGCCTCCTCTAGTTCTGTTCTGCACCTTGTATATTACATTATAATCAATATATCTTGTTATTGTTTGTTTTACCTTGACTTTATGTGGTAGATCTGTAATACTGTGCAATTCCTTCCTTGGAGATCGTATGAAGGTACTCATCTTTGTTCTTTCTTTTTTGCTCCCATATGAATCAATCTATCGTTTCTTCGCCCCCCTTCATATTTAGGAAATCTGACTCTGATTTTTTATTCTTTGCCAGTAATTAGTGGGGGTCTTGATTCTATGCTATTGATGTGGGACTTCTCCAAAGGGCGATCACATAAGGTTGTGGATTTTGGTATGTTTTTCCATATAATGTCTAACTCATTAAGTTTTTCCCGAAATGACTTTATTTACTTAAATACAGCCTTCTTTTGTGTTTGTTGATTTTGGTAATGACATAAATTTCCTCATGCCTTGTTATCAACACCAAGATATTAACAAACAAAGTTTTCTATATTGGGGAGGGAGGATATTACACAGGTAGGGAGGGATAAGCGAGTTCATTTAGATATGTGGAGAGTGGAGAGAATGGAGGGCTCTCTATAGCCAGGGCCATTTTCTTTTTCCTTGTCATATCTCTAATACTTAACCCAAATACATTTTCAGAAATATACAACTTATTGACTGAATTTCGTACTGAAATATATGCCTTGGGGTATAATTCTTCTTTTACCTTACTTGATGCCAGTTCTAATACATTTCTGCTCATGTTTGGTTGAGCAATGCTGCAGAATAAGAAAGCTCAAGTGTAATGGTTGCTTTTGACTCTGTTCAAAAGCTCGGCCTTAACCATGAATATTGAATAGAAGGTTAGGCCATTTGAAGACATTTTAATTTGATGAAATAAAACATGATAAGTGACTAGTGACTGTAGAGAATGCAAGTCAGAAACAAGTAGATTTTTTAATTTGAAGATCATCTCTGTAGTTAGGCGTATATGCATGATGCATCATATACCGGGATAATAACTCCATGCAATCCTCTCTAATTTTCTTTTTGCCGATTTTGTTTTCATGGTTGAGTTGAATATTTTTATATGGATGCTTTTTTATTTTAAATTACTCATGCATGAATAGTTATACCCCCAAAAATGATGAGTAATGTATAATGAAAGACAAATAGAAGAAAGGGAAAGAAAATTACTCAGTCTTTCTGCTTCTTTTCACTGCAGGTTCACTTGATGCAAACAGTAGCAGCACTGGCCAGTGTGTCAATCCTGCTTTTGTTTATGCAATAGCTGTTCCAGAAATTGACATGCTAGATAAATCAGACAAGATCTGTGCTGTTGCAAGGGGTGATGGAGCTGTTAGTGTGATTAATATTGAGTCAGAAATTGAAGCTAATAGGTCAAAAAGCTCTTCAAATTCACGAAAAGGATCTCAATCAAGATCAAAGGATGGTAGTTCAAGTAGTAATATGGATGCAGGTCAAAATGGAAATAGGAGATTGCATTTGGATTACTCTTTGGGTGGCCATACGGCAGCTGTTTCTTGCCTGTAAGTCAATTCTTTTTCTCCGACTTAGTAACTATAAGACTATATTCGCTTGCCAGTTGCCCCCCTATATTCGCTTGCCAGTTGCCCCCCTAACTCATGGATAACTCAGGGAATTTTCATTGTTTGGGGAAAGAGGGAAGTTCATAATATCGGGTGGCAATGATCAGTTGGTGAAGGTATGGAATTGGTCCAGTTATCGTGATTTGGGAATAAGGGACAACAATGATATCCTACACTCTACCATCAATGTAGGCCACAAAGTGAGTTTTGTACGATGATTTCATACAAAATTTTTTATGCTGGTTACTTGTTCTTCATCAGCCTTATATGTCTATTATGCATTCATGTAAACATCTTTCTTGGCAGGTCAATTCACTATGTACCGTTCCAGCAGATACAGACAACCTTGTTGTGTGTGACACGTCTAAAGTAGTAAAGGTCTATTCTGTAACTTAGTCTATAGCTGGACGGAAGTTGCTTTGATTTAGTCTAGGCATATCTGTTTATATTGCTGCTTTGAGGATCACTGTGGCCTATTCTTTTGCTTGCCCACACAATCCAAGGCATGTCATGTGTGTCTCATTATCTTCCAGTTTTTCATTCTACTTTGTCAGCCTTTTTCATGTATCCATTTGATTATTAAGGCTAGTTTTCTCGTCAAGACTAATAATTTGTAGTTATTGTGTTGGAAGTAAAACTTGTTTTGTTTGATGCTCTTGTCAATGAAATTCTTAGAATTGAGATTAGGTGGGGTTAACTCAATCCCAAAAGCTAGCTCATGGGGTGAGGGATGCCTTATCCTTATAAACACTCAATAGTCCATATTCATCATAGATGTGGGACTTGTAATAGAGATGAACTTTATTATTTGCATATTATCATTTTATGTAAGATATACTATTCTAATTTCTATATAGGGGTTTGTACAAACTAATTATCCATGTGGATCCTATAGGACATGAAATTCTTGTGTAGAAAAGTATGCAGTATCATTTCTTGCTGGAAATTTAAATTCAAATTGCTTATCTAATTAAATTTAGATCGAAATAGATTAAAATTGTGATAATTTAAATTTAATTGGATATTTTTTCTAACAAATCAAGTGGATTGGATCGAATTTTGTTCTACATTTTTAAATTGATCCAATTTTATTCTTTTATTACTCAACTTTTTTAATTTCCTGCAGAAGAAATGTCATAGTTGATATGTCACAAAAAAAAAATGTCATAGTTGATAGACATTATGTGTTTGTGGAATATGACGTTGGAACAAGTTAGAATGGGAACGCGTATATTTCAGTAGCTACAAATGAACCTACTGATATATAGAACTTTGCATGGTGATAGCGAAGTATCTTTATGAACTAGGATAAAGTATTGGGTAGGATATTTATAATGTTGTGTTGGCGGGGTTTATAGTTACTGAAGTAGGCCGTGCAACTGTCAAATGCTCCATCAAAATAACCGACATTGCCTCTCAACTCTCTTTTTCTGAAACTAAAAATACCAACTCCTCAACTTCCAAAAACTACGCATTACTTACTTTGCTCCATCTTCTCAATACCCCAACATCAATTGCTTTCTGCTCTTCCATATAAAACCTATCATAAGAGCAGCAGTGGCAACTAGATATACTGAAATTTTGGCCCTTGAACCGGAAAAAATGACTCACTCTGGTGTTCCCCTATGCAACATTTGTGGGGAACAAGTAGGCCTTAATGATCATGGGGAAGTGTTTCTGCCTTGTCATGGCTGCGGTGTCCCAATTTGTAAGGATTGTTTTCAGCATGAAATCAATGAGGGTCATACGGCTTGCTTGAGCTGTGGTACTCCCTATCAAGGTAACCCTTTCCATGCCAGAGAAAATCTTACACTTTACACGTTCAATACTTGCTTCTTTTTTTTTCCACCCTTACATATGCTTCCTTTTGTATATTTTATAGCAAGAACAAAGGATAGCGACAATGACATTCTCGATGATGATGATGTTATAAAGGTTTCTGAAGATCACTCCGCAATGGCTTCCCAGCCCACTAGTAGTTCTCAGGTAATGAGTTACTATGAATTATTGGAGGAAAAGTAGTCATGATAAACATTTTAAAGTTGTTCCATTTGCACTGACAACCACAACACTGAAAATTCTGTAGGATGTTGGACTCCATGCTAGACATGTCAGTTCAGTCGCAGCACTGGATAATGGTAAATGAGATAAACTTAGCTACATTTTCTATACAACTTTTTCAGAAATAGCCCTTCATCAATCATCATCTCAATATGGTTTTGTAGATCTTGTAGAAGTAAATGATGAATCTGGGAAGTCAAGCTGGAAAAATAGATTGAAAAGCTGGAAGGGGAAGGATAAAAAGAACAAGAAGAAAAAAGATGCACCTAAGGATGAAAATCAGGTCCCAGTTCCACCACAACAGCACATGGAAGATAAACGGTGAGTTCAATGAGAAACAAAATAGTTTACCTGAAGAGTGGGGCTTAATTTGATTCTGTATATATGTCATGCATTTATGATCTTCTGCAGGCTAACAGAGGGTGCTGCTGCTGCTGCTGCTGCACCACTTTCAGTACTGATTCCAATAACAAAATCCAAACTGGCTCCATACAGAACGGTGATAATCATGCGACTGATTATCTTGGGTCTTTTCTTTCACTATAGAGTTACAAATCCTGTTGAAAGTGCTTTTCCCCTGTGGCTGACATCTATCATCTGTGAGATCTGGTTTGCATTTTCTTGGGTGTTAGATCAGTTTCCAAAATGGTATCCAGTCAATAGGCAAACTTTTATTGACAACCTGTCAGCAAGGTAAATGCACAAAGTCTTAAATGTTTGGATACATTCTTCCTTGTACTTTTGATGTTGGTGATCACTTATAAACTGCCATTCCAGGTTTGAAAGAGAGGGTGAACCCTGTCAGCTTGCTGCTGTTGATTTCTTTGTCAGTACAGTGGATCCTTTGAAGGAGCCACCATTGATCACAGCTAATACAGTCCTTTCCATTCTTGCTGTCGACTACCCTGTCGATAAAGTGTCCTGTTATGTATCAGATGATGGTGCATCGATGCTCACGTTTGAGTCGCTGGTGGAGACAGCTGACTTTGCAAGAAAGTGGGTGCCATTTTGCAAGAAATTTTCAATTGAACCACGAGCGCCTGAATTTTACTTCTCTCAGAAGATTGACTACCTGAAAGACAAAGTGCAGCCTTGTTTTGTGAAGGAACGTAGAGCAATGAAGGTAAGAACTCCAAATTGAGTGACTCCACTTTCCAAATTGAGTACCATAGAGCAAAATCTTCATGTTTCCTTTCAATTCTGTCAGAGAGAGTATGAAGAGTATAAAGTACGGGTTAATGCTATGGTTGCAAAGGCTCAGAAAATGCCTGAAGAAGGGTGGACTATGCAAGATGGAACACCTTGGCCGGGAAATAACTCTCGTGATCATCCCGGTATGATTCAGGTATATCCATTGTTTGTCTATAATGAAATCTGAATTTTGATATTGTACTCACAGGGCTGCCTCACCCTTTTAAAATCCGAAAATTTCAAGTAAAAGTTTCTATTTATCTCCAGGCTTTCCTTGGAAGAAGTGGTGCTCATGACATTGAAGGAAATGAACTTCCTAGGCTAGTTTATGTTTCCAGAGAGAAAAGGCCAGGGTATCAACACCACAAGAAAGCTGGTGCTGAAAATGCGCTGGTATGGATAGATACCTCATTTTCCAGTAGTATTACTATTTCATATAAAGTCATTAGTAGTTTATAGTGCTTGATGTTTGTTTTGATTAATGCAGGTGAGGGTATCTGCAGTTCTCACAAATGCTCCTTTCATTCTCAATCTTGACTGTGATCACTATGTTAACAACAGCAAAGCAGTTCGGGAAGCCATGTGTTTTCTCATGGACCCAGAAGTTGGTAGAGACGTGTGTTATGTGCAGTTCCCCCAAAGATTTGACGGTATTGATCGTAGTGATCGATATGCCAATCGCAATACAGTTTTCTTTGATGTAAGTTCATTAAAAAACAAAGAGTTTATCCCCTAGATTCAACCAAAGTATGTCATCTCCAATTCATCAAACAAGTTCTTGCGGAACTGCACTTCAGTGGCTTCTTACCCTGAATACCACACCTACTGTTTTTTTCTAAACTGTCATCTGTAACGAATGGTCCATTAATCATCCATTTCAGGTTAATATGAAAGGACTTGACGGAATTCAAGGACCAGTGTATGTGGGGACTGGATGTGTTTTCAACAGGCAAGCGCTTTATGGCTATAGCCCACCATCTATGCCCAACTTACCATCTTCATCATGCTGTTGCTGCCCCTCAAAGTCCAACAAAAATGTCTTGGATATTTGTAGAGATGCAAAGAGGGCAGAAATTAGCGCTGCCCTTTGTAATCTCAAGGAGATTGACAGTAAGCACATTGAATTATGTCAATAAGTACTAGACAAGCATGCATCAGAATGTTTCTTGTGTGACACTACTGTATTCTTTTCTTCTTGCAGATTATGATGAGAATGAGAGATCACTGCTACTTTCACAAACTGGTCTTGAGAAAACTTTCGGTTTGTCTACTGTTTTCATTGGATCAACACTAATGGAGAATGGAGGGGTTCCTGAATCTGCAGATCCTGCCATGCTGATCAAGGAGGCCATTCATGTTATTAGCTGTGGATATGAAGAGAAGACTGACTGGGGAAAAGAGGTTTGGATTAAATGTTAATAATCTCTGAAAAGAGTCCATCTTCACATTTTAAAATGTATATACGTGTGTGTTTCAGCTTGGATGGATCTATGGTTCAGTCACAGAGGATATCTTAACAGGGTTCAAGATGCAATGCAGAGGATGGAGGTCAATATACTGCATGCCCTTGAGGCCTGCATTCAAAGGGTCAGCACCTATCAACTTGTCTGATAGGTTGCACCAAGTCCTTCGTTGGGCACTTGGATCAATTGAAATCTTCCTAAGCAGGCACTGTCCCCTCTGGTATGGATGTGGCGGTGGCCGTCTCAAATGGCTGCAGAGAATGGCATATATAAACACCATTGTCTACCCATTCACATCCCTTCCTCTCATTGCTTATTGTACTTTGCCAGCAATTTGTCTTCTCACAGGAAAATTTATCATACCAACGGTAATAATTACTTCACATTTGTTATTATTGTTCTAACATAACTAAATGCATAATTCTCATCCATTCAGTTTGATCCCAGCTTTCAAATGTTGCGAGTGTTCTGTTTCTTGGTCTTTTCCTGTCCATTATAGTGACGAGTGTGCTGGAACTGCGTTGGAGCGGTGTTACCATTGAAGATTTGTGGCGTAATGAGCAGTTCTGGGTGATAGGAGGCGTTTCAGCACATCTGTTTGCTGTGTTCCAAGGACTTCTTAAGATGCTGGCTGGTGTTGATACCAACTTCACTGTGACAGCAAAGGCTGCTGAGGACACCGAGTTCGGAGAACTCTACATAGTGAAGTGGACTACACTCTTGATTCCTCCAACAACCCTTATCATCATTAACATGGTTGGTGTTGTTGCTGGATTCTCTGATGCACTCAATGGAGGCTATGAGTCTTGGGGACCACTCTTTGGGAAGGTGTTCTTTGCCTTTTGGGTGATTTTCCATCTATATCCATTCCTAAAGGGTCTCATGGGTCGCCAAAACCGCACTCCAACCATTGTTGTGCTCTGGTCAGTCTTGCTGGCCTCTGTCTTCTCTATAATTTGGGTTAAGATCAATCCATTTGTCAACAAAATTGACGACACTACCTTAGCTGATACCTGCGTTGCCATTGATTGTTAAGAAGCCATTACATTTTCAAGTAAGGTTGGAAAAGTGTGTAAAGCATTCTACAAATTTTGTGTGTAAGCATCAATCATTAGCCTGCATGATACTATACTATAGCCCCTCCCAACCAGAAAATTGATTAATCATTTCCCTGTGTTCTCTACAAGTAATGTTATCATTAATTATACTATGCTTTTTGGGTGGCTTGGGCCCCCAAAATTATATAAGCAACAAATATTCTATCCTTAAGTAGTACAATATTAATAGCTAAAACGTTTGAAACACAGATTCAAAATCAAGAGTGTATATTTAGTTACACAATAATCTCAAATTAGACTTGGTTTATATGATGTGCTGTATTGGATTTTGTGTGTATTATACTAAAATAATCTAGAGATAAAGATTTATATCATTAGAACTTAGTACATGAAATATTTGGGAGTTCAAGTGTTGAAATGGCTGGTAACTAATTTGGTCACAAGAATTAAGTGGGACTATTGGCTGATATATGCGCTCCTTAGAAGCTTGAAGAAAAAAAGAGACAGATACGTCAATAGAAAGTATGCCATAAGGTATTGACGTAGTTTCAAAGTGTGTACTTACATAAATCTAGTTATTGTTCTTTTTCTTCCCATAGAAGAAATAAAGAATGCAAGTAGAACAAATGAAGCGTAAGAATGAGGGAACCAAAATTATTCCAGTACTATTTCTTTATTTTTTAAAAATAAATAGGGGACATATAATTAATTAATTAATGAACGGAATTGTTTTTTTTTTTTTTTATAATAATCAACTTTATGTTTCGAGAATAATTTTAATAAAAAACTTTTAATTTAAAAAGAATAGATTCCACATGCAGAAAAAAATTAAAGAAATGCGCAAATATCCTATTGCTTCGGTTTTTATTTTATAAAATAATTTTTGTTGGCATGATAATGAAGTCAGTTATCAATCTTGAGAGTTGAGAGAATGATAAAAAGGTGCAGCGACTAATAGTTTAAGGAGAAAATAAAGCCATCAAAGGGGAGCCCAAGGCAAGAGCTGTATTCCACCTGATGCAAATAAAATAGACAAATAAATAATCGGGTTGAAAAATGAAAATAGTAAAATACCATTAATTATTCCATTGCAACAAATATATTATTGTATTGCTATTCCTTTTAATGCTCCATATTTCGCAGATTTAAAGACAACATTATTCTTTGCACTGTACTATACCAAAGGAACACAAGATTATGATAATATCATAATCTTGTTATATTTAAATATTATCCTTATTTTATTTCACAGATGGATTTGCTTATAATTTATACAACAGCTCATGTTAACACACACACCTTATTTTTAAGAAGGAAAAGAAAAAAGAAACAGTTGTGTTAAATTATAATTATTGTCACCCGTTATTCCAAGCAAGTGCCACTTAAATCTACCAAACATTACTGATGGCAAATATTAGCATAACTAACTCCATTAATTTGTGTATTTGTAGAACACTTTGATGAACAATGTAGGTAAAGAAGAAAATTGACATACCCGCATTTTACGGTCCATTAAAACATAGGCACAAGTTCAGCAAAAAAGAAAAATAAATAGCCATGAATGCACAAACGAAAGTATGTTATATAACTAGGACTAGTTAGTTATTCACACATGACAAATAATATTGTTATTAGCAAATCATAGATTAATTAATTAATCATTTTTCTCCATTTTGACCGTTGTTCTTTAATCAAGGACCCATCTTCTCTCTCTCTTTTACAGTTGCCATACATAGCATGTGCATGTATGTAAGCATGGCATAACCCCATATTTTTGTACTCACTTCAACACCATCTCACACACTTCCAAAACTCCACCTCTTTTTTCCAAGATTCTGAACTGCCTCCTACACATGTGTTTCTGACCAACCTCAGAACAATGGAACCCTCACAACCAACTCCATTACTTCTTCTTCCTCTTCTTCTCATTCTCCTCTTCTTCCCCTCCATCACCATCTCATCATCCTCTCCACCACTCCCTCAAACACCTTCCCCTTCTTCTAAGCCATCATCATCACCTTCTCCCAAATCTTCACCCTCCTCCAAACCATCCACACCCTCACCCTCATCTTCCCCATCATCCTCACCAACACCAAAGGAATCTACTTCACCTTCACCATCATCTTCACCTTCATCTTCTTCCTCATCCTCATCACCCCTTGATCCAAAGCAACTGAGGGCACTAGAGTCCCTCAACATCCCAACCTCAAAGAACCCATGCTCCCCAACACCACTCCACAACACAACAACATGCGACACATCGAAACCCTTCCGACACATCATCTCCCTCCGCCTCTCAAACTGCTCAAGCTACGTCTCACTCTCATCCACAGCACTCAAATCCCTCTCACCAACACTCCAATCCCTTCACCTCTTCAACTGCCCCCACAGAATCTCCGGCGTCTCCCTCTCTCACCTCTCAAACCTCACCGATCTCTCTCTCTCCAATCTCCAAATCAAGGCCTCAGGTCCCTATGTCATTCTTGCCCACATGAACAAGCTCAAAACTTTAACCATTTCCAATGCTAATCTCACTGGTTTTCTTCCAAGGCACGTCCATTCCAACCTTACCCACATCGATTTATCCGGTAACCAGCTCAAGGGTAGCATTCCACCTTCCATTACCATGCTTGATAGCCTCGAAATTTTGAATCTTTCTTCCAATGGGTTCAAGGGTGAGATACCCTCTTCCATTGGTGACTTGATTTCACTGAAAAATCTCTCTTTGGCCTCAAATTCATTCTCCGGGTCAATCCCAGATTCTATATCAGCTATACCAGAGTTGTCTCACTTGGATCTGAGTTCAAACAAGCTGAATGGGACAATTCCAAAGTTCATATCTGAGATGAAGAGCCTCAAGTACTTGAATCTTGCAAACAACAACTTCCGTGGGGTTGTACCTTTCAACTCCAGTTTCATGAAGAGGTTGCAAGTGATTAAGGTTGGTGGGAACAGCGACTTGTGTTACAATCATACAGTTTTGTCTTCAAAATTGAAGCTTGGGATTTCTCCCTGTGATAAGTACGGGATGCCAATGTCTCCTCCACCATCCAAGGATTCTTCTTCTTCTTCTTCTGCGGATGATAGCAGTGATGATGATTATGATGACGATGATGGTAGCACTCACAAGAAAGAGCACCATCATGGTCCTAACAAGGTGGTTCTTGGTGTCGCCATTGCTCTTTCTTCCATAGTTTTTCTCATTGTTTTCCTGATCTTGTGCTCAAAGTGCTGTCGGTGATGCAAAATTTTCATGTTATTTGGTTTCAAGGATTTAGATTAGGAGAATTGATTATTTATTTAAGTTTATGCTTTTGTTTAATTCACTCATTAATTATACATTGGTTGCAAAAAGAAGGGTTATTGCAAGAGCACAGAAAATGAAAAAAATGGGGAAGGTATTTTTTTTGTTTTTTTTGTGGGGATAATGTATGAAAGGTATCCAATAGGATAGAAAGAATCCTTAAATCGATGTCAATATTTTTCTTTTTTTCTATGATGCCAATGTCTATTCTTTCAATTTTGGCTGTTTTGTGATTGTTATTGACTGAGATTGCAACAGAAAGAGAGGGAGGGGTGCATTCACATTTCACATAACTAGTTTTTCTTTTTTTCATTATTTGTTTTTCAATAATTTCTTGGGCTGTAACTAAGCATTGTTTTCCAATGCTTCTTCCCTCCTTTGTTTCCCTGGCTTTCTAGTTTCTGCAAACATTCACAATAAAAGCTAATGAAACATCCATAATTTTTTTTAGAAATAGATAATCAGAAATTTAAAGCAATCAACAATAAAACAGAACATTCAAAATTTAAAGAAATAAAATATCTAAAAACTAAATAAATAGAGCATCTAATTTTAATTTAAATTTAAATTATTAGCTAATGTTATTTTTGTATTCTTTTTAAGAACATTTATTATTAAAAGTTTTTAAAAATTAAAGAAATAAAAGGAAAGCAGTGATGCTATTAGTTTTGAGCACGTGGGCAGAACAATGTTTGGAATTGATTAGAAGAGGGACATAACAAGGCCAAGCTGGTAATTGCTGATGATATTCATATATGACATGATATGATTTGGTGTAGAGAATAATATTGTGTTGTGGGAAAAAGAGGATGATGACGATGTTCTATTAATGTTGTTGTATAAGTCTGGTCCAGTTATAATAATGTCGATGCCAATTTTCTAGTAGATATGAGCTGTCTGTGACTGTCCAACCTAATATGAACTAAACTAGTTTTCATTACCAAACTACCGAATTAGATTGTTCTTCTTTCATTTTACTTCATTGCCAAATCAGATTTCAATACTATAATATTATCCAACATCCCCACAATTTTAAAAACAGAATCTAAAATATCCTTCAATTCAAGTATTCTCATTGCATGACATAAGCAATAGTTCACATAATTGAACCGATTAATGCTGAATGCATAGAAAGTACTTTTAAGGGCTGAAACAATTGCATCTAAATTGGCATGTAACACATAAAGTCACATCAATCAGTGAAGAACCAAAAAAAACATTTTATACTTCCGTTGCCGGGACTTGAACCCGGGTCTCTCGGGTGAGAGCCGAGTATCCTAACCAACTAGACTACAACGGATTGTTAAATATGTTGGTCAATTATTATAAGATTATTATTACACCTGTTTGTTATGTTACATAAAAACACGGTATTCATGGATTTGAGAAACTAAAATTGGACCAACATAAAAGGATTAAACCTACTGCAAACTAAGAAGATATTTGAATAATCGTAGCCTAAAAGAGAGGCTGGCAAAACCAACTTCACTCATGCCAGAGTATGTTAGAATTTTGAGAATAATATTAAGTATACACACTGTTCATGACATTGGGTTCTCTTTCAACTTTAGGAGGACATGCCAGCATTCTAAAACATAGATTCAAATAAAGGAACCAAGAGAAGAGGGTATTTCTGTTTGTTTGCATGTTTTTTTTTCTAACATATTATTATGTACTCAATTATAACACAACATCTTTTTTGGATCCCTTAAAGTAAACCCTCTGTATCAATAATGTATACATCTCAGAAGACAAGACACTCAAATCAGTAGAATCGTGTGATATAAGGAAACAATTTGGCCATGAGTTCCCAAGCTGGTAACATTTTTGTACATTGAAGCTTCAAGGCACAAACCTTGAGAATAAATGGGAACTTGGACATGTTAAGCATAACCAGTTTACCACCCCTTCGCCGGGATGAAGATTTGAAAGGAAGAATGGTATTGAGTCTCTTTCTAGAACATATTTACACGGAAGAACCATGGCAGAACGAAAGCTATTACCAAGCATGCCATCAAGAAGTTACAGAATGGCTGTCCACGCCAGCATCTTCCAAAGAAGCTGGTTGAGGTACTATTACCGCCATCCATGAACCTACTTTCGTCCCACTCTTCCATAAATGAATTATTGACAACCTGTGATTGTGAAACATTTTTTGCAGTCTCACCACATATTTCACACAACCTGTGATTGTGAAAGGTTAATAACAGAAATAACATACTCCATGCAGGAGATACACAGTTATGTATTAATTCTTTTTGGGGTGATGAAAGTGCAAATTTACTTTTCCTATTTCATTCCCCACATGTATAATCTGAACAGAGTAAAGAAAAGGGTTTCAAAGAACCGTTTTCCTCCCCTCTCTTTCTGAAAATGGAAAAAAATATGAATGTGAAAAAGATATTAGAAGCCATTTGCTAATCATGCTTTTTTCTAATTCAAACTCCTCCTTCTCAAATAAGGAAAACCCACTGGATTTACCCAACTCACCCTTCATTGAAATTCATTACCAATGGAAACTCCACGTGTCAGGGTGCAGTCATGTGATAGGGGTTCTCCAATAAGAGACGTAACAGTTGCAAGCAACATAGATATGAGATACATTAATCAATTAACAAAGACAAACAAACAAACAAATCCAAAAGTTGAGAGTTGAGACTCAAATTTACTGTTCTTTTGGAGGTAGGATTTGACAAAAATTGAATTGCAATTTAGAAATTCTACAGCCTGCTTCAATCCGGTTTTTATGTAATGCTGCATAATTTCAGCAATTCCACAAGACAAGTCATGTATATAAAAAACATTAAAACCCCTACCATGTATTATTAGTTGAAAACAGATATTAACAGTGCCACACATACAGACAAGAGAAATGCATGAGCAATGATTTAGGAATAAGCCAAATATCATTATTAAGGCCAATGATTAAATATTAATCATAATATTAAATTAGGAGAAAAACAGATAGTGTGGCAAAAGAGACTGTTACCTGCTTCCTTTAAGCTTGAACCATGCCTCAGCACAATGACTGTGTGCAATGCCAAGCTCATCCTTACATGCGCACCCAAGTTGAATCAAATCTGTACTTGTTTCATTGTTAGCAGTCCCAACCACCGTTGCTTCTATTGGTTGCCCTGAAGCCAGATGACAAATCCTACAAATCATTTCACCTTCCAAGTTCTCACTAAACTCCTTGTTTATATCAATTGCACATGAACTTTTATCTGTCTCAGACACTGCCTTTGGTGCTTTCATGGTCAGCTTGCTCAACCCGGATTCGTTGGCTTTTGCTTTCGATTTCCCATGGACATGCTCGACCTGAGCAGGAGGATCTATTACAACACAGGTCTCAAGTACAACCTCCCCACTGACCAAATTTCTTGAACTATAACTAGTTCCTTGCTCAACCCTGCACAAAGTATCACTGGTTTTATGCGAGTCAGGCGATTCCTGATCCTTAACCTCTCGAGGCTCCTCCTCCTCCTTATTCAAAGCCAGATCAGTGGAAATCTCTTCTGAAGTTCCATTTTCTCCAACCACATTATCTCTCTCAACCAATCCACTACCATCTCCTGCATCAGTTGCAACTCCTTCAACCAAATTGCTCAAATTCTTATCCACCCCTTCACCCACATTATCCAACACCTCAGCACTGTCTTCACTTCTTGCCTGATCCATCACACCAAAATCAATCCCTTCCACTGAATTTGTATTCCCAAGCCTGAAAGGAAACTCCTAGTAACCCATGCATCCGACACTGGCAAACCCCAAAAGAACAAAAAATACTAAGAGAGTATGAATAATGTGATCAAATGAGAGGTAGCAAAGGCACATCATTCAACCACCCAGTTCATGATTTAACACATAATCTTGAGATATTAAAACAAAATCATAAAAAAGGCAAAAAGAAAGGAACTTTGGTCATATGATGGATCACCTAAATTAACCATAATGAAGCAAGCACCCAAACAAACAAACAAACAAGGAGAAAGCGACAAAAGAGAAAGGGTTTACCTCAAACACTAAACTTTAGAAAGAAATTTAAATCTGGGCATGTTAGAATCCAGCCACACCGCGCTGAAGGTAAGTGCTTTACTGCTTATGGATGTGGGTGTTGTTGGAAGAAATAGCATTATTAAATTTTATTTATATGAATGTGAATTTGAACATAAGAGTGGCAGGGTTAGGTGAAGAAAGGAACTTTGAAAATGGTAAGAAAAAGGGATTTGAGTTTGAGTGCAATTGAATCATTTCATGGCTAAAGCAAAGGATAGCAAATTCAGGGTTTTCCGTTTTTGTCTTCATTCCATGCTTTTCACACCAAAACCCTTTTTTACTTTTTATTTATTTATTTGATTTGATATTATTTTTTATTTTCCAATTGCATGCATTAGCATTTAACAAATAATTCCTTTGGATAGATATTTATTCCCATTCCAATTAATAGCTATCTTTATTTAATTTTCTGCCAAAAATGTTGATACTTCAATAATAGAAAATGTTATAGTTTTGTTAACGAATTTAACTTTATATTTGATTATTCATGCAGATTTAATTTGTGTTAAAAATGAAAATACTACTTTTCTTGAGCACCGCAATTCATGTGATATCAAGTCAACTGCTAATAAACAAGTTACAAGTGGGAGCACAAACAAACACTCTATTTGTTTATGACTTTTCTTACCACCTTTGCAAAATTGACATTTAATTTGGGATTAAGCATACCATACAAGAACATATTCGACGACAAGTGGTTTTCGTGGTAAAATGTAATTTGCATAATTGCATTAACAAACAAACACTAATCAAAGTTAAGAATCTAGCTATTGTCATGAATTGCATCTCCCACCAAACAAACAAAATCAAGTATCTTTCTATTTTAACAACTATACCTTAATTAATAATTTACTAGTCAATTTCCTCAAACTGCGAATCTTGAACAGAAATTTTGTACTAGTTATGTCTTATGTCTATCTTAAATAACATTAATGAAGACAAGAAAAGTATAGCGATTTTCAAGGTTGTTATTCAAACTAACTGACGTTGTTCTTAAATTAATTAAACGGGACAATATCCACCTTTCCTTCGATGTGATTCATTGAATTTTCTAGTGTATCACATTCGTACATTTCATTTACAACACGAAAAATATAAATATCAATACAGAAAAATTCTTAAAACACATGAATATAACATACAGTAGTATAAAAATAGTTACGTATAGCACATCAACAAAAAAAAAAAATAATAATAATAAATGTGTTGAGGTGTATAGTAATATATGTAAATTAATTCTTTACAAAAAATAAATAATAGTCAAAATATAATACACAAAAAAATACTAGTCAAATTATATAGGCCAAATTGGTAGGTATAAATTGATTAGTGCCGATAGATCTGTCATATTTGAAGCTTTCTATAAGCTCCAGCTCCAGGTATGAACAAGTTAAAAAAGTAGCTAATTCCAACGCCATGTGACATTTCACATATCCCTTTCCCATTGTTCACCATGGATGCATTCATTTCCTTATAAATCTTTTGTCTTATACACTAAATTGTGTATCTAATGATCGAGAAATGTATATAGATTATAGACCACTCTTAATCTTAACTTGACATGTATGGAAGTGAAATCATTCACTGACCAGAAATACATCTTGACTTTGGAAGTTGGAACCAACAAGTAGTCACGTGCTAACTGCAAAATGCTGATCTTTCTAATTTATTAATTTAACCAATTAGTACCTCTATCCAACAAACTATTTTTCTACTTAACCTTGATAACCAAAGTCATGTTAGATTACCAGATCTGTTTCCAATAGAAATTGGTATTAAATGGCTTATATTATTGTTCAATCAAAACAAAACAAAAAATCTTAAGGCAAGTTCTTCACATGGCCTGTGTACATATCTTGATTAAATCTTTTTTTTATCCCAAATTATTGTTAATCAATCATAGGATAACCTCAGTCAGGTTCAGAGAATATTGGAATACTCAACTCTAGGCCGAAATAAATAACTCTCTGTATAAAATAATAATATAGGAATTGATACAAATAAAATCTTATATGGATAAGTTTGTGAGGATAAGAACATGAAGCATATTGACATTCAATAAGAACATAGCTCTTTTTTTCTTTCTGGATGTGCAACAAGGCCAGTCTGTCATATATTGACATGGGAGAATAGCCAGACCCAACAAACCAACCTTATCCATCCTCAACATTCATGAACCATCCTCTCTGGTTAAGGGGTTTACTTTTGCCCTTCACAGAAGCATCTTGACCAATACTAGAAGTAGATTTTACAAGTATCATGGAACCCCAGAGCCATTTGCCCGGGGAAATATAGATCCACCATAAAGAAGCTAAAGGAGTTTAGTAGGTATATATGTTGGTTGAAGTGATGGATCAACTGCAGCCGTCCAGAAACCCGGGCCTCAGTTCTCGTCGAGCTCAAAATTTACACTGGTTGTGTGTTGTGTCACAAAATACATGGTAAATTAGACAAAAGATGGAACCCTCCCTCTGTAAACTTATCAAGCAGAATACTGTGCCCTTGGCTCAACATCATGTTCCTGCAGAATGGGGAAGTTGCAGCCCTAGTTGCCGCTTCATGTAGCCAGGGATCAACTTGTTAAAAAGCTCTGGAGGTGCTCCAGATAACTGTAGACAGTAACAACAAACAACATAACGTGTAAAAGTCATTAATAAAGATACCCAAGGAGCATAGCTATCAGTCATGGCTATATCCATAGTTAACATGATTTCTCCTATGATGGTAGAGGGTAACCTTGGTACAGGCAATTTGATGGATTGAAAAATGGTGTTTCTTTCTCAAGGCTATATTCATAGTTATTTAGATAGAATGTTGATATTGATGGTTGATCAGTAAAGCGCATCAAACTATTCAAAATTATATAAGCTTTAATGGAATTGCCAAGAATTTGACTCAGCCTCCAACACACTCACCTCTTGTTTAAAGTTGAATAGTGGTGGAAATGGACGACCATTTGGCAAGCAAGCATTGGGTTCCCGGAGTTCATCAAAGAATGGGTGTGCACAAGCTTCTAGCTGCAGAACAAAAGTAGAACCATCCTCAAACTCTGAAATTATCTTTTCATTTATGTATATGTAAAATTAGCAGCCAATAACCGATCAGGTTAATCATAATTGCAGCAATCTCACTCACTGCAGTACATCGGAGACTAGGGGAATACTGCAATAGCCGGGAAGCGAGATCAATTGCTTCGGGAGGCATCTTTTTGTGGAATATCTGTAATCAAAATACTCATGTTTTAGAATGTCCTTTTCTATTTACTCAACTGTGATTAGATGAAAAAACATGTTGCAGATGGGAGATTAGAAATGCAAACCTTGTGCCATGGGTGTGCTTTTATCTGTGGAAACCTGAAGTTGTTGTAGTTTGGATTCATGCAACGGACTTCCTCTCGAGTGGGAGTGCCAAGAACCTGTAACAACATAATATTATAGGGCTCACTTCTTATGACAATAATGCCATGGTAATAAACATAGCAGGTGGCATCAATTGTAGCACCTTGATAATCTCTGCAAGCTGGTCCACTGCATTTTCACCCGGAAACAATGGCTGCAAAAATTCCATTTGTATATCAGTTAACATGTAGGCAGTAGATAATAACAAAATCAAAGCTTGTTTGCATCATTCATAGTAAATTCCACATTGTAACACTTAGTAAAATGCAGATATAAACCTGGCCCAAAAGCAGTTCAGCTAGGACACAACCAGCTGACCAAATATCAATTGAAGTAGTATACTCCGTAGCGCCAAATATAAGTTCTGGTGCGCGATAGAACCGTGAACATATATATGATATATTAGCTTCTCCTTTGACCTGACCACACATTAAAAAACAGCAGTTGGATCCTCTTCATGTAGACTGTTAAAACTTGTAAGTTTATTACAATTGATAATACTTGGTTAATATTCCAAGAGAATTACAGGAGAACCTTGGACAATTCATTACATATAATAATGCAAGCAACAATAAGGAAAATTAATATGATGGGTTAATATATAATTATGCCAACATACCAGCACTTTTGCACTTCCAAAATCACATATCTTAACCTGGTGTGTATTAGGGTCAACCTGGGAAAATACAAAGAATGACATCAGAGGTGGAATTAATACCTACTGATAATGTCCATTTAGCAAGCATATCAAACCAACCAGTATGTTTTGTGGCTTCAAATCTCTGTGACATACTCCAGGGACAGTGTGGATATAAGCCAGCCCCCTGAAAATCTGGATGTTCGCCAAACTTGTATCAGAAGTGAAAACGAAAGAATTATATCTTCTTTTATGTTTTAACATACAGTTTATGGCATACCTGGTACATATAAAGTTTTACATAGATAAGAGGCATTCTTTGGTTAGTCGTGCTATAGAACTTCAAGACTCGATACATAGACTCGGGAACATATTCCATCACCAAATTAAGGAACAGCTCATTAGTACTTGTAGTGGAAAAGAAACAATGCTTCAGACAGATTACATTTGGATGATCCATCAAGCGCATTAACTCTAGTTCACGACACTTATATCTTCTGTCCTGTAAAACCTTCTTGATGGCTACCGCCTCCCCATTTTCCAAGCATTTTGCCTGAAAGAAATAATTATTACAACATGCAAAATACATGGAGATTGCAGCAGAACAGTGATGAATAAAATCAAGCATTGGCATACCTGGAAAACAATTCCAAATGAACCATTACCCACGACGTGCTCTGCCATGTAACTTATAGTCTACAGAAAATCTCATAACAAAGAGGTTAAAGTTACAACTCAATGAAAGAAATTCATAACCATTATAAAATCAGGTAACAAAGACAATACCTGTTTGGGCTCCCCATTTTTTCCACCAATTGTAGTAGATATGATATGACCAGTGAGGGAATCATTCCCATTAACAACAGGAGGAGGCATTTCCTGTCAGAATTGCCACAATTATGAACAGTACTAGAATTTCAAATGTTTTGCAAGGAAATTCAACATGATTTGTTACTACAATCAACAAAAAGTAGAAGAGGTATAGTTAACTAATCCGCAAATATAACAGACAGTGAGTGAGTGAGTGTCTGTACACATGCCCTCACAATCCAACTTGAAACTACAGCTTATTGTAAATTCAAAGCATAGGAACCACTGCATGTTGAAAATAATGTGTGTGTGTGTGTTTGTCTTCTACTGCATAGGAAATCATCAAGTTATAATAAATTTTATGTTTCCAACAAACTGGAGGGATCTCAACTAAGTGAGTTGCCACAACAAACAAAAACAAGGAGACAGGATCTAGTAAATAACAAGCAAAAGATCACAACACATGAAGACTGACTTGTAAAATATCTTCATCATCTTACACAAAACTCAGTTCAGAACTTGTCACAAGACACCCCTACCCACCCACCAAAGAAGTAAAAGGCTCAAAAGAGGGATATTCTCTTTTGAGCACAAGGACAAAAAATGCTGTGCAAAGAAGCTGAATTTCTGCCATAAGAAACCCTAACAGTTGCTGTAGCTAGTTAGGAAGGGGGAACAAAAACAGAATTGGAGAAACAAGAATCCTAGTGTAGAGGAGGGTCCTCTAAACTCTAAAGTGTGAAAGAAGGAAAAGTGGAAAGCTTTTAGAGGCAGTTGTATAAATTGGTTACCTTTTTGCCACCAAACAAAGAAGAATGATATGAAGAAGGTTGAAAAAGTGGAAAAAGGAAAAGCAGGGGAAAGTACCTTATGGTGGTGAGCCATGGGAGGAAGAGAAAGAAAATGAAGTGGAAGTGGGTGAAGAAGATAGTGATGGATGGATGATTGTCAAGGGAATAATGGGATTGGGATGGAGGAGACAGCAAGCTTAAGGGACAACTCCATGTGATTCCAGCTTCAAACCTTTTCCTTACAAACTTTTCACCATCAATTCACCACTCTCTCTCTCTCTCTTCTTTGCTATTTTCAATTTTCATATCAAATTTTTATTTTTAGCAACACATTATTAGATGTGCATGATAAAAAGAAAAAGGGTGTGCATCATTATAAATTTATAAGTCAGGAAGAAAAGTTAGAAATTAGAAATCAAGTGCATTGAAAAACAGAGTCAAAGTTGTATAAATACTTTTTTATGTTTAAATTTGACTTATAAATAATGAACAATGTCAAACCACATATGTCTTGTACTCTTGTTTGTTCGGTCAAACTTCTGGTTTTGGGTTGAAAAAAAAAAAAACAACCTTGAGGCTTGTTCAATGAAAATACAAGTACATGCATTCTATATTTGAAACTCAGTTTTATTAGAATAGGTTAATTGTCAAAAAAGATTTGTATATCAAATAAATCTAATTAAATTGGACAATAAAATTTATATGAGTAAGAGTGATGGAAATGATTTTTTTATAAAGATTGAATTAATTTAGTTGAATTTAATTAATTATACTTATAGTATTACTCGCTAATTCTCTCTCACTATTTTTACTTGCAAGAATATAAGTTTTGAATACTATAAATTGGGATTGAAATTTGTATAGGATATTAAAATTACTTTAAATGAATAAAACCAATAAACTAATAATGCGGAGAAGATAGAGGTCATAAGAAAAAGATTTAATTAACATGTGCCTGATTATAAATTAAAAAATTTATTATTGAAAATATAAAAAATTAAATTTTTAATATATTTATTTTACATTCATGTAAATATTTAAAATCTTCCATTAATAATAAATTTATTATATCCCTTAAAATACAAATTAGCTAAATTCATTAAAAAAAAAAGGAAATAGGACTAGGAAAGGTTAGGGGAATAATGGGTTTTAGTTTTTAAATTGTTGGGCGAAAAGAGATTAAGAGATAGGGGAACAAAACAAATGCTAAAGGCTTTTTTAATTAATCTTTAATGTATTATCATTATCATATTGCTAAGCACTAACGACCCCGCCAAACTTAACGGATTTCACATTCAACAATTCGCACCACACCAAACATATTTTTTATTTTTGGTCTCTTCTCAACTACAAATAAAGAATACATCATTCATTCATTATCTTTTAATTAACGGCTTAACCCTGTGTTTATATTGCTCACCAATAATAATTACATTAATTCTCTCCGAACCTCTTATTCACTGAAAAGAAAAATAGTTACTCAATCATTTAAAGTTACGTGCAACTAATATAGTTAGAACACTGAATATTATGAATGTGCTAATAAATGATATTGTTAAGAATAACAAGTTTATGTTTTGAAGTTATAGTATACATATAAAAGGAAAAACCGTTTAAATTTTGTTACTAACTAGAATGAAGGTCTGTGGTTAGGAGGGTTTGGTGCCAAGTTGTTGTTCCATATTTGTTACATTACTTTTAATTACTTCACATATATCACTACTCATCATTTACATGCTTCACTTTTCATCTATTATTTTTGCTTGCACTTCACTCATCATATCATATCATATCATATATATATATACACATTCAAGAATATATATAGAGAGAGAGAGACCGATTTAACATATTTTTGTACTTGTGTTAGCTTTGTTACATCAACACCTACTCCGTCCTTAGCTTCACTTGGAATCCATATGAGAAAGCTAGGTACATGCTCATTAGCCACCAAACTTGAATAATGTCCTCATCAGGCCTCATGAATTGGATGACCATCAGCATCATCGCCTCACAATGCAAACACAGATTTCAAAGTAGAGGGAGGAATGAATGTTTAGGCTTAGGAATAATGAAAACTACCAAGTATAGATGCAACAATAATGGTTGGAATTCCAACACTAACCTGTTGCTTCATCATCATGATGCTTCAAAACACAATACTAGTTCTTGTAAGGGGAAGAAGCACTACTTTTGGCTCCAAAAGAACGTAGCAAGGGCCATAGCTATCATGTTAGGATTGCTGGCTTGTTTTTTCCTTCTTGATTACGTTACTGTGCTTTCTTCCCATGATTCTGCAAAATTTCATCAACAGGTACATGCAACAATTTAACATTTATATATCTCCTATTTGTGAGCCCCCTACACTATCTTCTCTTGAATTATTGTTATCAACTTACGCATTATTATTGTATTTGAATGAGAAGAGTAGAGATTCCTGCACGTGCAAGAAACAATCATCACCAATAGAAATGTATGGCCGGCTTTTAAACATGGCTTCCATCTCTCTTGCTAAGGTTTGTATCGAAATTCCGTACGCAGTTTCTGTTGTTATATTGCATGTGCGTAGAAGTAACTGCTACATACTTTTTATTATATACTATATACATAGAAGGAGTTGAAGCAAGAGTCATCCAATTTGTGGGTGGAATCGTATCGAATGGAATCTTCATGGGAACCTTGTGCACACAGAAAACTTCACATAACTCCAGGTCCGTATATACTATAGGAACATTATCATCATATATCTTTATGGCAATGCAAAGTTTGTTTTCATCTTATTAGTATCATTAATACTATAATAATAATGATAATGTGATGACAGGAAAACTCGTGGAAAATAATGGTTATATCTTAATCAGTGCAAATGGTGGTCTCAATCAACAACGACTTGCAGTAAGTATTAGCAGTTTGAGTTAACGTGTGGTTAGAAGAAATAAGTCATCCAATGCATTCGGTTTGTAGTGATGATTTTGGTCTCTCTTTAATCAATTATAAATGGATAGATAGCTATAGATTGATAGACTTGACAAGTAGTTATTATTAATTTACTAAATAACAGTAAATGAGGTTTCAATACATGTGACAAATTAAACTTCGTTTTCTTTCACGTTTTTTTTACAGATTTGCAATGGTGTTGCTGTGGCATCCCTCCTCAATGCAACTCTTGTTATTCCTGAGTTTCTTTACAGCAACGTTTGGAACGATCCCAGGTAAAATCACTTACACAAACAGCATAGTTGTTTATATGATTGTGGTAATTAATTTTTGTAATTTACATTTGATGAACTTGGCAAATATACAGCCAGTTTGGTGACATATACCAAGAGGAGCATTTCATGAATATGTTGAAGGATGATATCAGTATTGTGAAGGAGCTCCCATTTCATTTGAAATCTTTGGACATTGAAGCAATTGGCAGCCAGGTATAAACATCTCACAGTTTGTGCCCTTGATAACACAACTTGCCTTTGTATTAACTATGACAACAGAACACCTTGCATTTTAGATTACAGATGCTGATCTTCCAAAGGAGGCTACACCTGCAGACTATATTAAAATTGTTCTTCCTCTTCTTTTGAAAAATGGACTTGTTCGCTTCCTTGGATATGGAAATCGACTTGCCTTTGATCCATTGCCTTCTCATATTCAGGTCATAACTCATAAGACTTACCATATCAATATGACTGTGAATTTTTTTTTTTCATACTTTATCTAAAGTTTAATACCCTCTCCTGGGGCGGGCAAATAATTGCAGAGGTTAAGATGCAAATGCAATTTCCATGCTTTGAAGTTTGTTCCGAAAATTCAAGAAGTTGGCGCGCTATTGGTAAGAAGGATTAGAAAGCACAGTGCCTCGCGAAGCATGTTAGACACTCAGTTGCTGGGAAAGTACATTGACAACAACAAAGATCATGATTCTGCTAAAGGTTCAATCAAGTACCTTGCTCTGCACTTGAGATTTGAAGTTGATATGGTTGCCTATTCCTTTTGTGAGTTTGGAGGTGGTGAGAGTGAGAGAAGGGAACTTCAAGCCTATAGAGAAAGCCATTTTCCTCTGCTTCTTGAGCGCTTGAAGAATTCAACAAGGTGTGAATGTTTCTGCAATATGCTTTTCAAAAAATTGTTTTGATATACACCCCTTGTATTTTGACATATATACTACTGGTTGATGTTGTAGCCCTATATCTCCAATGGTTTTGAGGAAACTGGGAAGATGTCCATTGACACCAGAAGAAGCAGCACTTGTGCTAGCAGGTCTTGGTTTCGAGCGCGGAACTTACATTTACTTGGCCGGTTCTAGTATTTATGGAGAAGATTCAAGAATGCATCCCTTCACCAGACTCTATCCGAATGTTATTACAAAGGAAGATTTCCTTGCTCCCAATGAACTTGAACCTTTTAAGAATTTTTCTTCTCAGGTAATATCCATGTTAATAGTATTTTCAAACTCAGCTGAAGCATGATTACTTATACTTAACAATGAACGTTTGATGCTAATGCAGCTTGCTGCGTTGGACTTTATTGCATGTGCAACTGCTGATGTATTTGCCATGACAGACACTGGTAGCCAACTCTCATCAATTGTATCTGGATTCAGAACCTACTATGGTGGTGATCATGCTCCCACTTTGAGGCCTAACAAGAAGAGACTGGCAGCAATCTTGTGGGAGAATGGTACCATAGGATGGAACAGTTTTGAAGACAGAGTAAAGAAGATGATCCAGGAAGGTCAGAAAGTCAGCATGAGGAAGTTTGGTCAAAGCATTTACCGACATCCAAGGTCTCCAGAGTGCATGTGTACACAACCTTAACACCCTTTGTATATATGTATGTATATAATATATATTAATTTTAGCTTTTATACCATGGTTGCTTGACAATTATAACTGAAAGAATCAATACCAAAGATGAATTACACAAAAATTAAAGGAACATAGGTGAACAAATAACTGTTCTATTATATGAAAAATAAACCAATTCAATATATAATATGTGAAAAATAAAGCACAGAGGTAGCAGAAGAATGCTTTCGGCCACCTGAAGTTACATGAACATTTTTGTCACTGTTAGCTCTCTCTCACACTGATCATCATAAGATGCAACCTTATCTGGAAATGATGATTTTCCTCTAACATATCTATCATAGCATTTTTCCTCTAGGATGGAGGGAAGAACCGGTTGAGGTTGAAAGGGAGGGTGTAGAACTCTTCATTACGGCTATCTCCTTTAAATGTTCTAAACTTTGCCCACCACGGCATTCCTCTATCCTTGGCACTGTCCTTGTAGTCAAGAGTGTTGTCCAAGAAGACAGCAACAATCAATGCAACAGTTGGGGAAGAAAAGAAGATAGTATTAAGGAAATCATTGAACTGCAAAAACAAGCAAACAAAGAATGATATTATAGGAAATATTGGATAACGAAGAAACATCCAAGAACTTCTTTTAAGTACACTTACCCATCCAGCTCTTGTATGAGCTGGTCCACGATGTGCCATGATTGTGTATTCTCTGAAGTACTCAGGAATAGACAGACCTAAGAAGAGGGCAACACCAGTAATGAAGAGGTTCCTCATTGAGTTCATGTTAGTGAATTGCAAAAATGATAGCCCCACAGAAGCTGAAAAAGAGAATAGCAATTGTCAGATAAGAAGGACTAGAGAGAAAGGAAAACAAAGTGAGAATCAAGTAAA
>JASCZI010121173.1:4262-19577 GCA_036250425.1 Stylosanthes scabra | reverse complement strand
CAAGACCAAACAAGACACAGTATACAGCAGCGAAAATGGGGAATGGTATTGATGCAAATAGAGCTCCAAATTTTCCTGAAAACAAGAATCAATACATTTAATTTATGTGAGAACTAGCTTGAGTGAATCCACAGGTTGAGTTTTCCAAGTGCTACACTCACCTAACATTGAGAAGAATATCATAAAGCCCGCTGAAACTTGAATTACCCTTCGGCTGCCGATTCGATTGCTTCCTAGAAGGCCTACATTCTCTCTGTAACAATCCCAAAAGGATCAGCTTTCTGTCCAACAAAATGTGATGGTTTATAAACACATGAAGAACAACACTTACACAGATACTGTTGAACCAGACAATGTTCCGAAAAGGCCACTCAGCAATATTCCAATTCCCTGCCAACCGATACCACGGCTCAAGACATGAGCAGGAGGTGGTGTGGCACTTGCTAGACGCGACGCAGCCTTGTATGCTCCGGTTGACTGTCAAAAGATATAGATCATTCATCAATATAACAAACTAACGCATTTCGTTCCCTAAATAGAGTCGGCTATATGAATCATACAACATCATTGCTTTTCTATATATGTCACCTCAACTAATGAGACAAGAACAGCAGCCATCATTCCAAAAGAATGACCAGCATCAAATGTAGGAGCACCCCACTGAAGAGGGTATGGAATTTTTATCCTGTGGCAAAATGTGCAAAATTCAATGGCAATTTCTCAACAGAATGATTGATACACACTGCAAAATATTCAACTACAAACCATGGAGCAGTAGAAATGAGATTAGCCCTGTCTGTTCTGCAGCTGCGCTGAGTCACCTCCGGGCGGTTTTTGTATGCGCCACCGGCTGTTAAGAGTACTGCATATGCCCATATAACTGTGGTTGCTATGAGTAGAGCAAATCTCTCCAATAATGGTACTTGCCTTATCTGAAAATTCTTCAAATACTGCATACAACATATTCAAAACTATTGGATTGTGATATTATCATGTTTGCTTTGACACATTCTTAATGAAAGATGTACACAAGAGAATCCTAATCCAGTATTATCTACTTTTGATTTGTACCTGAGACAAGGCTATAAACAGTATTAGCATGGGAATTCCAATTTCAACGCAACTCCCAACCTAACAAATCATTCAGATTCACAAGTATACTAAACCATATTAGTGATAAGAAAATAATTGTGAATTTCACTAATAAGAGTGCAGTATGTGGGTTGGTGTTATATATACCACAAGGAACCCTCTGTCAAATAGTCCAAAACCAACTAATGCAATTACTGGAACCATTCCAAGTGGACTGAAAAACCTGCATGCACAGGAAAAGGACAATATTTATTTGGCCTGTTCTCCATTCCAAGTTTCTTTCTTTGACTTCAAAAAAATGTAAAAATAAAAGTAAAATGAGAATACCTAGAACAAATGGCCCATATTTGACTGAATCCCAAAATTATTTGTATGCTTGATGCTACTATTAGTGCACCTTGTACTGCTCTCATTGTGCTAAGAAATCTCTGCAAACAAATGGAAAAGCAATTTAGTAACATTTTTCTGGTCTATACCACCAGTATCCAATCAAGTAAGTAAGTGAGTGTGGGTTTTGTTAAGAGAATTAAGAAAATAATACTAACCAATTCAGGGTCCTGTATGATTGCAAAAGAGGGATCATGAATGATGGACATGATGGGGACAATGAATGCATATGAACCTCCGATGACTGTGGGCAAACGGGTTCCAAAGAGTGTCTGGACAAGGGTATTAATTCCCTCAACAAATAGCAGGGTTTGTACGACCCTCACTTTATCACCCTGAAAACCATATAAGACAATAATCACAATATGTATTACTATCACCCACTGTGAGGCCATTTTCATTTTTCAGGACCCCTCCATTGGTCCCTTTCACTAGGAGGGACAGGGACCCACCCACCTCATTCATCATATCATATCAAATTTAATTGTATTAAAAGAAGGGTTTTTCTTTTTCCTTGATTTGCCTACTATGTGAAAGAATTTCATGAGGTGAACAAGTGAAAGAAGCTTACATCAGTTCCACCCATCAAAGGAACAAGCAATGTTGGAATCATGACAGCAGTTCCCAATGCCAGGATGTAATGCTGAAACCCAAGAGCTATGGTCTCCACTGTTTACACACACACAAACACTGAGAAACTGGAAAAACTAAAGAATGCAGCTGAATGTGAGAGTGAGAGAAGAAGACATAGACATAGACATACCCCAAGACGGATTTGAGTCTATACAGTACTCTAAGCCCTGAAGTTGGTCCATTGGTGGGTAGCTTATATCTTCTACCTTAGCAGCCGCCATTGATCACAACCCCACTTTTGCAAAATCTTTCCAACTAATGCTTATGAAGCATGAAAAAAACAGAGGCTTTGCTCTGATCCTCCCAGATAGAACCGAAAATTTTGGCAGAAACTAATAGAATGAATGGTGATATGTTTTTGAGAATGGAAAAAAGCAGAAAGTGAAAAGAGAGAAACAAAGCAAGAGAAGGAAGAAAATTGGTGGTGTTGCCGCCCACTAAGGTCTAAAGCAGTAACTCAGTTCTATTTTGTTGTTAGCGGTTCCTAACTTTGCAATGTGTGTGTTTTTCACTTATTATATATCATGGAACTACATTACTTATATCCAAGGGTTCCGTTAAATTTTCCTTTATTCCCATTATGCCCCTTAAGGAACTTCCAAAAAACTGAACTCAAATGTTACCGTTGCTTCACTGTTCCCATTAAACTTTCCACTTTACAGCGATATTCTTTCTTTCTTTATTTTATCTTTATTAAATGTGTCTTCTAAAATCTATAGTGTGTGTTCCTCATAAAAGAATATTAATGACAAAAATTGCTAACTGGTGAGTTCTCAGGTGAGCTTAAGAACGACGAAAAATATCTATTTTGTTTCTTATTATTAGATTATTAGGCATATTCATTTATGTCATATAAGATACAGCATTATTAGAGTTGCTTCTCTCAACACAAATCTCTAATACCCAAATTCAAGACAATAAACAATATAAAATAGAAAATTAAAGCCTAGAAGAAGCATATGAACACATCCGTCCCATACCCCAAGTTGTGTACGAAGAAGCAAAGAAATCAATTATAGAGTGTATATTCTAGATTCACATTGGATTTGTGGCAAGCATGAACTTTTTACTTTTAATTGTTAAGTTAGGGAAACATGTAACACCACAAGTAAAATTTTAAGGAAATAATAAAACTTGGAATGTTACCAGAATATTCAGAGCATTCCTTAAACAAAAGAAAAAGTTTGCGTTCACAAGTACTTTTAGAGGGAGATAATACAAAATTTGATGAGGCAGGGATCATTACCATGGTCCATCTTGCATTATAGTGCGTTTCCATGTCAGATTATTATTAAAAGTGGTTCAAAAAAATTGGTACATTAGGTCTCCTTTATGGGATTAAAGATGAAGGAAAGAAGCAAAATGACACTCCTAATTAAGTTACCTCTAAAAGCACAATTCCTACGTAATAAATGGAGGATCGCGTGGAACTGTGGATGGATGGCTGTTAAATAAGTATATCCAAACAATAAATTATTAGTAATTAACAAAAGATAATAAAAAGTATGGACTTTTATAATACAAAAACGTAAGATTAGTAGATTACATGAACGTACTTTTTCTTTGGATGTCTATTTTTATTTGATTGGTCTAAGCAAATTAAAGAAGGGGAGCATGCATGGGAAAAATTATAGTGGATGCTTGATGACTCATGTCAATACCAAGTAAACTACACTTTTCAAGGAAATGCAATGTTGACTTTTCAAAAACAGGAGAGCGTGGAGAAACACCTATCACCTACCTCTACCTGGATCCATGTCACCCTACACACTCACACGCTCACACCTTAACTTTCATGACGCTGAATCTAATCACAATGTCCCAATGATATGAAGTATGTGAGGTATCCCAAGGTTAACCGAAAAGAAAGAAAAAAAAGTTATTATTTTATTCCCACTGGACCTTGGTCTACGGTCCACGTCTTGCAAAATAATTGACTCAATTTAAATTGTGCTGCATTGAGGCCCAACTACGATAACTTGAGAGGCCCACACTAAGCCCACTGACAACTATGTCTAGGCCCAAAAGGAAGCGTTAATTGGAGGTTTATACTGATGCATTCAAGTCCCAAAAAAAAAAAACACTGATGCATTATTTGGAGAACACACGGTAGTGGGTTAGTCAATCCTAGCATGGTCCCGTATATATATATATATATATACTGTATTCTAAAGCTTGCTCTCTGGCACAAATTTTAATGATAAGGGAGGGAAAAAACATTGATTGATGGGGATAGGGATGGGATATACAGTTAGCTTTGCTACATCTAGATATAGTACTCACATTTGTGTTAGTGAAATGGAATAACGTAACCAATTAAAATTAGGAGATTGAATTTTTACTGACAAATATAATTCAAGCTAGCTGCTAAGCTGCATGCAGGTACCATCTTTGTGCCACTAACTTTAATTTACTTGGAATTATGAGCTCACTGATATCCTCCTAGCAATGTGAAAGCAGCCCTTCCCTGTTGAGATGATGGAGTTTTTTTAGGAAAAGAAAAAAGAAAACTAGATCGTAAAGTAAGTCAGACTGTGTGTCATGTTTGGAAACATCTATCTGTGTATAAAGCAAAAGCCAAAAGAACTATCGAAATTGAACCACACTTTAATGTGTCAGCCTCCACTTAAAAAACTGTTACAAGTTTTGATATCATCTTTTCAAAAGCCAGAATCTTACACTTACTATTACTGTAAAATGCATGTAAACCTACTCTTCTTCTTAATGCTAGAAAGGCTAACTAAATAATAGTAAATGAATATGAATTGTTCATGAAACTAGTGTATCGAATAGAAGATATGGGTTTGAGTAAAATTGTGCGGGAGGGAACTGCTCTGCTTTGTTACGTTGGCATAAACATCAAGAAATAAAAGAAGAAACGATCGCATATCACTTTCTCCCTGGGCCTAATTTATATAAGAAAAGGAAAAATAAAGGATGATTTTAATTTATTAAAAGGACAAAACTAAAGGAGGGAGGGGATCACCAATCCACATGTTCAGATCTTTAATTTGGCCCTTTTTCATACGATCACGTTTTGATAGGGAACTATTCCAAATATCATTAGCTCCATTAACTACATCTATCTTTGCTTGAATTTAACAAAATTATGAAAATTGAGTTATCGCGAGCATTTTACAGAATTATACTAGGTTTTGTTATAATAAATGTTCAAAGATACTAGTTAGTTCAATGAAAACCGACAGAAAAACAAGATTATTGGTCCAAATTAGTAAGCTTGTAGGTGCTGAAAATTTATGCATATGTTTTTTGGGGTCAAGCTAAGGGTCCCTGTGGCTGATCGATCCTGCTATTAATTATGTGAAAGCATCCGTAACATTGGAAGAAAAAGGACAAAATAGTTTGACTTGAATCCCATCATAATTCAACAATGGATGACTACTACAATTATGAAAATTGAAAACTCATAAAAACAAAACAAAACCCTTGGGAACTTGTGTACGATACTATTACTTGGGAATTATTCTTATTCCATTCTCATAAATCAAATAATATAGGTTCAAAACAGAAATCACTTAAAACTACTCAGATAAGCTCTCATCATCAAAACCTGATGCAGAATGGGAATGGCAACATGGTCCCTTTCAGGAAATAAAGCAAACACGTAACACGCAGTGTATATATAGCAGCAACCCGCTTCTCTCTCTTGTACAACTTTTCTATATATATCTCTTACCTTTCCTACGTAACTTGTTCCTTGTTATGATATTCTTTCCCAAACATAATAAACAACGGAATACACCGGATTTTAACTCAATTCAATTAAAAAAAAAAAAAACTCATTATGTCCCAAAAATAATAATAATATACCGAAGATTTACTAATTATTTTAAATAACGTATTTTTTATTGTTTGTAGAAATATATTTTTTAATTTGTTTGAGTTAAGAATCCGAATAACGCCAACAAATGGAAAAGCTCCATCCTCCAGCTTTTATTTTTCCTCCATAATATATATATATACTGCCATCGAACGTGTTGAAAGAAGAGTAAAAAGCTAGGGGATTCCTTATTAAAGATAGTGTTCATTGAGCTTTTGATGATCAATAGAAAAGAATAGCTCTTTTAACACTATCCTTTATATACACGATAGATATGAGTAGGCAACTAACTTCAGATTAAAACTATGAGTAGCCATCTTCCTTCTAACCTACCTATTAACCTATACTATGTGATGTTAAACAAAAATTAAAATATAAGGGAGAAATCAAAAAAGATAAACGAAGCGATTAAGTATTGGGAATCTCTCAGTGGGATTCTCTGCTTATGGCACCAAAGAAAATACTCCTCTTCATTCTCTCCTCTCCACCTTTTTGTCTTTGACTACTCCTTTCCAACTTTTTTTTAACCCTAAAAGAATGGCCTCTACATTTATATATAATAATAATTTCATTCCTAATTTACACATATATATCAAATTATATATTAATGCATGATAAAAAATAATTAGTTTTTAAACTTACGTTTTAAATTTTAAATGTATGAAGAATTTTTATTGAATGAATTGTCTATTTTATCTTATTTTTATAGTGTTTAAAATCAAACAGTTGGCAAGAATGATTGATATATAACATTTCTTCCAAAATGCACATTTCCGTGGAATCCAAGAGTAAAAAAAAAAAGAAAGAGAAGAGGCGAGTCAATCGGTTAGTTTGGAGTAATATCTTTGAGCAAGCCCAAAACCTGCTTCATAGTGGGCCTCTTAGAAGGCGACTCAGCAGTGCAAAGGTACGCCACTCGGAGACTCTCCACCATTTCCCTCAACCACTCACTGCCCACTCGCAGCCTCTCGTCCAGAACCCTAACCCCCTCCCCTTCCCTCACCGCCTTCCTCACCGCGCCCACCGTTTCCTCCGTCCCTCCCTTCCCCGTCAGCATCTCCATCAGCACCATCCCGAAGCAGTACACGTCACCCTGGGTCCCGCAATTCGGGTCCGGGTCTCCCCGGAGGCCGAAATCCGATATTCGTGGCTCGAAATCCTCAGCGAGTAAAATGTTGGAGGTGACAAGGTGGCCGTGCACGAGGGGTTTGGAACCCGCGTGGTGAAGGTAAGCCAGTCCACGTGCTATCCCAACCGCAATACGGTGACGTGTTAGCCACCCCATTATCTCTGACGATCCCTCCTCAACGACGCCGTTTTGGATTTCCCACGTGTCGCGTGTCCAGTCCTCCACGTTGGTGTCCCCCGTTGGAAGCTCGTGTAGCCACCTCCCCAAATCGCCGTTTGGCATAAACTCGTACAGTACCAGCTTCTCCTTACCTTCAAAATGAAAATGAAAATCATATTCAATAAAATACTAATCACGCTCGTATTGATGTCTTCAAATTTCTAAAGTTGAGTGAGAGTGACATAACCTAGGTTAGCTACAGACATGCAATTCAAAAAAGAAGAGAAGGCGCGAATTTCCAGAGGCAATCATAGCTAATGATGATACATTTTAATATTGTAAAGGAAGGAAATCAAACACTAGGAAGGAAATTTAAAGCCCGTGAAGGTAGCACATTAATTGAGAGAAGGCAGTAAAGAATCAAGAAAGTTTGAAACATGAAAATCACTGTATATGGCATGAGTAGTGGGTACGGTGCTGTGGTACCTGCAATGCAGTAACCAGAGAGGGGCAGCAAGTTTGGGTGCTTCAGCTTCGAGAGGTCAACCAACATTTCAACGGAGTCGTCAGGATCAACGTCCCTGGCGTGTTCCAGTACCTTGATTACCACGTGAAGATCACCGGGGAGTACAGCCCTGTAGAGGGGCCCACACCTACCCTCCGCCAGGAGTGACTCTTTCCCGAAGTGTGACGTGGCACCCATCAGGTCTCTGAACGTGAGCTTCATCAACGGCTTCTCGAACATCACTACGGGAGCAGAACTTGGTTCCTTCAGATCAGCCACCCACGTCCACCCTGACTCCGTCTCGAACGCGAACGGCCCTGATTTCTCCACCGCCATGCCGTTCATCACGTCCTCCGCTTTCGATATTGCCCATTTGTTCATCTTGCAACGCTCCTCCTTCTTCTTCTTCTTCCCAACAATAATGCGTAGCAGCACCCATATGATCACAATAACTGCTAACGAAGAAGCACACGAAACCGCGATAATAATCCATGTCTTGTGCTTGTGTTTGTGTCTTGTGTGAATGGCTTGTGAGGTTGTGGTGCCTTTTGCGGAATGGTGGTTGTTGTGAGTTGGAGTAGTTGAGGTGTAGGTGAAATTGTTGCCAGCGTGGATGAAGGCGGCTTTTCCAAATTTGTTGAACTTGTTGAGGCTAAGGGTTGAGTTGAAGCGGTTGAAGGAGATGTTGAGGAAGTGGAGGTTATTGAGCGGAGGAAAATCGGAAGGGAAAGTTCCGGTGAGGTTGTTGTTTGATAAGTCAAGGTATTGAAGGTGGTTGAGGTTGGCCAAGCTTGAAGGGAGGCGTGTGCTCAAGTGGTTGTGAGAGAGGTCAAGGATTTTAAGGTTTGGGAAGAAACTAGAGTTGTGGTGGTGGACCACCCAGTTGGTGAACCTGTTGTGGGAGAGGTTGAGTGTTTCAATGGAGGAACAAATGGAAGTGAAGACGATGCTACCTCCGAAGCTGTTGTTGGAGAGGTTGATGTGACGTAAGGATGAGCAAAGCCAGGTTGGGAGGTTGCCTTGTAAGAAATTGCCTGAGAGATCAAGAAACTGCAGGTTTGAGATGTTGATGAGATAGCCCCAGGAGATGGTACCGGTGAGATTCTTGGATGGAAGTTTGATGCTGATGACATGAGATGGAGATGAACAGTTGGAAAGTAATACTCCTTTTTGGAACCAGGAAGAGGAAGCGTTGAAGCCAGATACAGACTTGAAAGCCTTTGCTACCAGTCTCTGCTCTACGCTGCTACTACTGCTGGCGGTGCTGCATGAAGATATAGATGATGTAGATTCCACCACAGAAAACAGTGCCATAACTACTACTATTAAGAATCTGCAGAGAGGCTTCATGAGCTCCAGTGTTGTTGTTAGCGTGGAGGGTGTGGGAGAGAAGGGAAGGGGGGAGTGATGGTGAGGGACTCAGCACTCAGGAGCACGAGAACGTGAAAAAAATGTGTGTTACGGGGTGCGCTCTCTCTTCAAGTTGAAATCCACAAATTGTTATAAGAGAGTACCCGCTTGCTGATGCGGTGATTGCGATTTTTTTAAATAAAATAAAAATTATCCTTGACATTTTAGAGGGGACAAATTAAAGCTGCTGTTGAACAAGGATGTCTGTTTTCTTGTGCTCTCTGTGACCTACATTAATTATGGTCCTTAATGGCAAAATACAAAATACATTTAGATTTAATATTTGAGGGTGCTTCAAACAGATGGGGTCCCTGCTCAGTTGTTTTTGTCTTTATGGGTTTCAGAGATATCAGATAGCTCATGCAAACAAATTTAGCTATAGGGTCATACAATGAATTGTCCAAGCCAGTGTTGACAACACATTCCGTCACTACAAAGTACACTATCACAAATTCACAATGTTCTTCAATTACCGCCAACATGATTTACAATTATACATACATGCACCAAGTGAGAAGTGTCTTTCTTCCTCATAATCAAATTTGACTTTGCCTCCCTGCCACAATTTTAAGTTTTAATTTGTTTAGGGTAAATTTGAAATAAGCTAACAAGTAGTTCTGTATTCATCTAATTCGATAATATTGTAATAAGTTGACAAACACAATTGAAGTTTTAAATTAATAATTATTATTATTACGATGTTAGAAAAATCAGACTATTCAATTTTGGCACACATGACTGACTAGTCAAATTATTAGTAGAGTTTAAGCAGCATACATACTCTTAACGTGTGATGCAAATTGACTGCGAATTTTAGCAAGTTGCAGAGGTCATGAGATCAGATCGATTACAATACTCTTGTTTTAAGTTAAAAATTGAAATTATTTTTAGGACAAATTAATATATAATTGCACATATTATAAGATAATCTGCACCTATAAACCCAATGATTCCAGACCAATATATATATATATATGCCAACTTGTTGCTATCAGGGTCTACTTTTTCGGCTAAATGAAACCTGGAGCATCTACACAAATTAAAGAATGAAGAAGGAAATAGGTAGATCTTGTCTAATAAGCAGTTGACATCACATCAGAGAACAATGGTTTTTTTTTCAGAGCATTATTCGTCTACCTTTTGAAAAAACAAGTGAAATTTCTTGGTTTAAACTATGGCTAGCTAGTCCATTGGAATTTATTTGGCTAATGACACACTATAAGATACAAACAAATAGCAAAATTGATTGATTGCAATGGCTGAGTAATAATATTCTAAGCATAAACAATACATAATGGGATTGAGAAATGTGAAAAGTCAAGCACGATTTGTACATTCCTCTCGGTTTTAGTTGCTTGTGGAATAACAAATCACATGCAAAATTAGTAATACTAAATTACAAAGACCTAGACTAAATTATGGCAAGTCTTCCACTTAACTTTGAAGTCCTCATCACTTCACTAAAGCCTTCTTGGTCCCCTTCCTCACTCTGTTCAATAGGCGGCAAACATTACACTAATTGATTGATTTATTATTACATGTTGTAATTTTTTGTTCTTAGAAAAATAAAAGTTAATTTTCTTGTCACTCGACGAAAAACCTCCATTATATACAAGTGCAGAGCCCGGGAAAGTGCATGTTAGCAATGCCCGCCACAAATCTTAGTCAATTCAAAATAAAATAATAATGGGTCCGAAACATAAAAGGTGTTGGAAAGAAAAGCCATGGAAATTTCGCATGAATCAAGAGTAGCAAAATGACAAATTAGATGGCAATGATAGATAAATCAAACTAAGACAGGCCTAAATGGATGTATCCAAAGTGGTTCGAAGCAACATTCTCATGAATTTGGAAGTTGGCAAGTACCCAACTAGTTTGTTCAACAAATTCCATATGCTTGTAGCCAAACACTTCCACCTGCTCTGTCACGTGCTCTTAGTTTCTTTCGTTTGCCCTTATTATCCCCCTATCTTATCTTTCTGCTTAATTAATTTAAGTATTTGACCATGACTTTGTTCTCTTACTAAAAAATATGGTATAGGTTATTCCAATTTAATCAGAAGAGAAGTTGTTACTCTGTTTTAATACAGAAAAAATGCAATTTAACACATTTATTAGTTCTTAAAACATTTTAACATGAATTTAGTTTTTAAACACTGCCTGTGATATTTACATCAGTCTTTTATTTATTGGGAATGAAATCGTTTTGGAGGGAACATTATTTAGTGGATGGGTTTATCAGTTTGAAAGCAAAATACGCAGGAATGACAACTCAGCCTGGGTATATTATTATATAAGGTAACATAGATTTGGATTACTTAAATTAATATTAATACACATACCTACATTCACACCTTAAAGTTGATTAATGAATAATCATAAATACGTGTAGGTCTCACTTGTGGCACAAGTGGCAAACAAGGGTTGTTACGGCGCACAACCAAACTTGAATATAAACCCCAAGGAATGTTTCATACATTCATTACTCTACAATCTACATAAATGTCAAACTACAAGGTTGTGTTTGGTATCCATTTTAATATTTTAAGTGGAAAAGAAAATAGGAAGTAAATACCATGTGCAAAGAAGTCATTTTTGTTTTGCTTAGAAATCCTAGAAATCTTTTTCCACCTAAACCACTATTATGCTCGTGGAATTCTAGTTCTGTCATTATTGACTTCATTTACATTGATATGAACTTCTTTGAAAAATTTAGGATATCATCAAAATGGTCACATACAATAGTTTAAGGGCGAGGAGGAAATCATGTAAATTAGTAGAATAAGAACATAAAAAAAAAGAAACACTAAGAGAAAAAAATTTAGAATGTGTATTTACTTTAGACATGCTTAAAAATTAAACTTATTTTTAGTTATTTTCTTTCATAGAATTGTTTTTTAAAATAATTGATTACGTGACAATTAACTTTATATTTGGATATTTTCCCTCAAAAATGATTTTAAGATAATATTATCATTAGAATGTATGAAAAAAATATATTTCAAAATACTATATGACCATCAGAATTTATTAATTTTTGGCCAACATATAACCGGCACATATTTTGCATCCATATCTTAAGTAGTTTACATATTCATTTATCTCATTTTACATCCATATTTATCATATTTTACACACATATTTTTTTAAACATTATATGTTATATACAATTTGCACTCTTAATTTTAGACTTATTATATATAAATGTATCGCTGATTATATTTGCTGATTATAATAAATTAATTTCGCTTATTATAGGGAATTTCTCATAATTTATATATATAGACAATATTATATAGGACAACTGAACGAACAGCAATAAATTAATATTGAACAAAAAAGCTAGTTACTTAACATGAGTCTTTTAGAAGAATGACACACGGAAGCATGCAGGGCATCATAATATACCAATAACATTCACTGCATATTCAGAATTCTGAAATGAACCCTCCACCAAAGGAAAGCATATATATCTGCAATCTGCACACAAGACATGCCACCGAATTTGAGCAGCTGCAGGAGTGAGCCATATATTCACAAAATATCTCCACTTCCTATGCCTATCATCTGTTCATCTCTCACTTTTTCTCCTATTCCTACATTTTTTCTTGATTAACCATAGTTTTTTATTTTTTCCACCAAGTTTCTAACTTCTGTTTTTTTTTTTCGGTAACCATTTAACTTCTTTTTTGTGGTAATTGATGCTTTCCTTCTTTTTGTTTTGCAAACATCTTTCTTCTCCTTCTGTTTTTTGTTTTGGGATTCTTCTCCTTCTTTTAGTTCGCAACAAAAATAAATCGTTGATTTTGGGTTGGGTTTATTGCAGGACATGTTAAAGAAAGCACCTTACCCACTGGACCGTTTCTTTATTTTGTGTGGGTCCTTTTAATTTTGGATACAACTTTATTTCCTCTCTTTCCCAATAATGTAGTTGGGTCTATCTCAAATACGAATCCCACAAAAGTGGGAGCCATCAAGAAATTAAAACCCACTGACCAAAAAATTAAAAAAGAAATAAGAACCCAACTAAAAAAGAAAACTCTCAAATAAAAAATACAATACAATTTTTCTCATAATATATTTTTGGTAAAAACAAAATACCAATTTGACTCGGTCTAATGGTCAGCTCACTGGTCCGCAAATATTGGAGGGTCGAAACCCGTATTGTGCATAGAGCAACTCATTAGCCAAGATTAGTCTTTGACCTGTCGGATTGGAGGATACCGTTGACAAAAAAAAAAATTTGGTAAAAAAAGGTCAACTCTCAAAATTGGTCCATCTCACAACAATTTTTGGTATTATTATTATTTAGAGAGACATTGAAATCCCTAAGGAATGATGAAAAATTTACATAGCTGTGGTCCTTAGCGCATGCAATCAGCAATGAAGAGCCTGTGTACGTAGAGAAATGATAGCCAAAATTTGCCTAATCCTTTTTAACATGTTTGGACTTTCCCCCAGTGTTGGTTAGTGGGTGTCAAGTGAGACAGGTTTAATTTATTAGATTTTAGTCAGTCATTTTATTTCCATATTAGACTCTTTACTTATTAAGTTACAAGTGAGTTACGAAGTAAAGTATTCCATTTCTGTAATTTCTTGTCCATATCAATAATTTTCTTTCTTTTTTCTTTTGTTAAGAATGTGATGTGCGTACTGATGCATGAACAAAAGATTGTTATCACACACGAGTTCAATTTGTTATTCTATTACTTTATTTAATATACGTGTATGTGAAGCACTGATGAACTAGCTAGCTAGGGTATCTGGTTATTTATTTGAAGATTGTTAATCTCCATAAGACTTGGAAGGTGGCACATGCTAGCAACATAGAAATTAAATAGTGTATAGTAGCTTCAATAAGAAGATAGAGTATTAGAGTATTTAGTCCAATAGTGTTAGAGGAAGAGGAAAGGTAAAATATGAAATGCGTGTTGTTGTTTGTATTCATGGAGGTGCATATTCTATTATCAATTTGAACCCGCGTTGCGGCGAAACTAAACTAAAGTATACGTATCTCATGAAATCAAAGTGTTCAAATTTCAAAACACGGATGCGTAAACTAAAATAATAATAATAATAATATGTAAATAAAGTTCTTTTATATAAATAATAATCTGCACAAACTAAAATAATTAAAGAAAACTTAAAAGACATATGCATAAGGCGTAAGTGCGTAACCTTTTATTCATTGATAATTTGCACGCTGATTGTCTTCTAGGTAGAGTTGTGAATATAGTACTTCCGTATGAAATGAACATTGGAGAAACCATCTATATATGTATTTTAATGATTCAATATAAAATAGGGCCAATAGAATACAATAATATGCAAATGTGGGCAGTCACGATGACGTGGGGACACTTTGTTCACGGCGAATCTAATAATAATGGGAGGAAATTTATTTAACTGTGATAATTAACGGAATCTGGAATAATTAGCGATGCCATCTCTCCTCATAAACCCTTAACTTAACGTGGCATGGACCTAATAATAATCAATACATGTAATTATATTTCTCCTATTATTAAAGACAAGTAGATATAAAATAGAAGAAAGAATTGAATTAGAAGAAGAAAAAAGAGATAGAAAGCCGTAGCACACGGCAAATGACATCACTCAAAAAGCTGCACACAGCTTCCATGGAGGTGGAGTTGAAGTCATAGTTCCCTTCCCAGTTCAAACAAACACACAAGACAGAAACAGAACTAGTATTATTATATATATACACTTGTTTTCTCTTGGCTTGGGAAAACAAGTCAAAGGCGTCGCTCGGCCATATCGAATTCGTCCACGATGGCTGAGGCACTGGCTCCCACCAAGAACAACCTCCTCCTCGGCCGCTTCGAGATAGGAAAGCTCCTCGGTCACGGAACCTTCGCCAAGGTCTACCACGCTCGCAACATCAACACCGGAGAGGGCGTCGCCATCAAGGTCATCGACAAGGAGAAGATCCTCAAGACCGGCCTTGTTTCCCACATCAAGCGCGAGATCTCCATCCTCCGCCGCGTCCGCCACCCTAACATCGTCCAGCTCTTCGAAGTCATGGCCACCAAATCCAAGATCTACTTCGTCATGGAGTACGTCCGCGGCGGCGAGCTCTTCAGTAAGGTCGCCAAAGGCCGTCTCAAGGAAGAACTCGCTCGAAAGTACTTCCAGCAA
>JASCZI010121172.1:36420-52076 GCA_036250425.1 Stylosanthes scabra | reverse complement strand
TGTTCTTTATTCTTAGATATTTACACTTCCGCGAAAAATTATCTATTGTTGTTTAAACACTCAATTCACCCCCCCTCTTGAGTGTTGTGCATTGTGACTAACACTCATCATCATCTTCATTAATATTTTCATCTGTAGCGTTCAACTCTTGCTCATGTTGTGCTTGATAACTAAATGCATCGTGAACCATATTCCGCATTTGATCTACCTGGGGAGAGGAGCTTTGAGTTGCTTGGTTAAAATTAGAGCTCTCTTCACTTGGGTACTCACCATGACGCACCCATGTTGTGTATCCTGGAGAAAAGGGCGTCATAATTAGGTGATCAAATGCGTCCTCTCTTTTTTGCATGAATTGAAAGCCATATCGACGACATGGACACTTTATCATACCATTCGCAGATGCATTAGTAAATGCAAAGTCTAAAAAATTGTTCAATCCCTGTCTATATGCTGCACTAGTCCTTGACTTTGAAATCTAGCTTTTGTCCATTTCTTTGGGTGCATGAAAATTGAGGAAGTCTAAGAATAAATAAGATGTGCTAAACATGTTTAAATAATTTCAAAAATTAGATAATTCAGGCAAGGGACGGACCCACTCACAACAATGAGGGGTCACTTGCCTCCACTAGCTTTCTAAATTTCTCTAACCAAAAATTTAATAGTATATGTTATGCTCCATTTGAAAAAAACTAATTGTCACGTTAATATTGCCTTTTTTTTAATGATTTTATCTCTTTGTCTTTTTATTTTCCATACTTTTTATTGTTATATTTTCCTTACAAATTGATAGAAATATTTAAAGTTTTTTTATTGTTTGTTCCCACTCTTATATTTTTATAAAAAAGAATTAGCAATTTTATAAAAAAAAATGATAAGATTAGTTAAGCAATTGAAAAAAAACACATAACAAATGCTGAATGGTAGGGCCACACTCATGAGATAGAAACAAATCTTTTAGTAATACTAACCTTCCTAAGAATCTACATATATCACGGACCCATTAACAAAATGTTTTAAATTTTTTAAGAAAAACTAAGTTTTTAAGTTTTTCCCACCTAGTACACGGTTTCCCTCTCATGTTTATTTTTCACTCTCTTCAATTGAAAATACAAGAGAGTTAGGTTCCCTCAAAACCTAAGTCTCTTAACTCCTCTGTGGCAAATGCCGTTTTGAGGAACCTAACTCCTGATCCTCTCATCGCGACGGAACTGCATCTTGTGCGCCACGCGGCTGCCTGGAAACGCATAATCTACTCCTAGTCGAATCCTTAGCCTTCTCCTCTCTATTCTTCATTTGTGGCTCATTGACCTCTGCGTCTGTGCATAGGTAATCTTCTCCTCATGTTATCACTTCTTTATGATTTTTTTGCAAGCATTTGCCGGAGTAAACAGAGGTTATGGTTGTCGTTCTGGGAAATTGGTGTCAAAATGGTAAAATCTAAATCGGAGTAAATATAATTAAAAGCCCAAATTGTGCATAATTACTCTGATCCATACTAATTGTTTGAATAAATACCCAAATGATACTCACTGGTAATTCAGGGACAATTGTCTTATTTTATGATATTATGAATCAAAGAGGATAATAGAACTCTATTTTAGTGTTTTGCTGACTTGCTGCAGTGAAGCATGTTTTATTTTATGATATTATGTATTGACAAGGATGCTAAAACTCTATCTATTAGGAGACTATATTTACTATTGCCAAAAATAGTGGGTTTGTTCTTTCTAGGCATTTAATCCATCGACAAACAACTTACATGAAAATGGCTGGTATTGATTTATAAAACATTTCCTTAATTTTATTCTTAATTAAACTCTTTAATTAGCTATTATTATTATTATAGAATTATTTATACCTCAGACATGATCACCCAAGGAACTGATCCCAGCTCAATTGCAAATGCTGCAACATATATCTGATAACAACAAAAAAAACCAATATAGATGAATCATTTTTCAGCTCAAATCTTAATTTAAATTATAAGCTTAATTCAGGATTGTGAAGTTAATTAATTGAAGGGGGAGAAATCTCACCAACACACCAGCAACTGCTAATATTGGTACCCACTCAAGCAATAAGCTTGGACCCTGAATTCATTTGAGTCACAAAAATTGAAATTTATATATACACACTAATCTGGTCTTTAATGGAATAATTAAAATATAATGATACATTTATATCTTATACTAGAGATTTGCCTTAAAATAAAAAGCAATTCCAGTAATACAGCAGCCTAAGAATGTGCCACTAGCAGAAACCTGCATGAACAAATAAACAAAACTTTAGTCTAAGTATCAAATTTCTGATTCTCATGATTTCATATATTGGAACTGATAAATAGTAGTGCATGCAAAATTAAAAGAGTTTCTATTACTGTTATTAGAGGTCTTCTTCCAGATTTATCCATCAATATTGCTCCCAATGCAGTAAATGGAACCTGTGATTCATTATAACAAATGAAGTTCATACATGAAAAACTTAACTAGTTATATGATTATTATTTTCTTAGAATCATTTGCATAGAGTGATCAAACTACATGTATTAAAGCATAGGCTATGGTACCAGCTTTTCATGAAGAAAGCCCTGCAACAAATCAAGTCATAAATGAATAAATTAAACATGATATGAATAAACAGAATTCTTTGATTTATTTGTTCTAACTTACCAGAAGCTAAAAAAGTCTCAGATGTATAGAACCCTATACCATTGATTCCACTAGCTTGTTGACATACCATTAAACCAACACCAATATGAAATTAATTTTTGTTACAAACTAATTATTATAAACATTTGATTTCACCAATTTAATCATATTTTTGTGACTAAGTTTCTGCAATGAAATAGTAATGTTACTTACAACTAAAGAACTCATGTATTTGCTTTGGAACAAATCCAATAGCTTAGCCTTAGGAAGACTCTGAAGAGTTTCAATATAATCCTGTTATCGAAAAATATATGTCAGTTCAAATCACCAAACTTGTTCAATTCAATTCATAACAGAATAATAAGAATAAGATTATAATATTGAAAGTACCAGAATTTCTTGAGCTTCATGTGAAATATCAGCATCTTTACCCCTAAGTGTTCTTAAAGCTAGTTGAAATTCCTTTTCACGACCAACTTTTGGCTGAAAGAAAATCATGTTATTTTTAATTAATTTTCATTTCACATCATATTGGTGTTATTCTTATTATTATTGTCTATAATCTATAATAATAATAATGCTTAATTAATAATTATTACCAGCCATCTAGGAGACTCTGGAATGAAGCACAAACCAACTCATACAATAGCAAAATTGACTTTTAAAAACTGTAGACGAAGTTCCTTTATAGCAAAATTGACTTTTAAAATTTTACCAACTCATACAATAGTGATTGAAACCGTTGGTCCACTCTTTCAAATAGTTTTCTAACATCTAATAATTAAAAAGTTCATGCAAGATCTTTAAGTTCTATATGATTGCAATTTGTTCTGCATTAACTTGGATATATGTTTCTGTGCGCACCTCTGAATATTAATTGTTATATGGCCTCTAAGCTGATATGTTTGTAGGGACAGTTAGTTCTAAGTAAAATAGTAGTTATGAACCGGAAAGTTGACCCCTGGTGCTTAAACAAAAAAGTATGTGAACCCATATTTTGCTCATATTAAATAGCCCCAATTAGGTAGTGCTTGGTGCATTATACTCGTTGTTTTGTTCGAGGACACTAAACACAATATTTAATTTGTATGATTGATATCAAATTCAATCAAACTTAGATCATAAATATAAAACTCGTGGGCCTTCCCGATTTAAATCTAAATAAAATTAATTGACTATGTGATTTGCGGCCAATCTCTTATATATATGTTTCACTTTTAATTTTCTGAATGCAGTAGATAAAACTGTTGTTCTTATCTACAAAGCCATTCCTTAAGTCATGAAACACATCCACCTTTTTCTATGCTTCCTCTACTGTATAGACATGTGTTTATATCTTTCTTATAGTGGGATATATGTCCAGAAAATTTTATTCCACCTTCATTAGTTGGATTTGAGGGTGTTGTTGCTCTGCTGCATACCATGTTCGTCTAACTGCAATGATATTTACTTTCTCTTAAGCCATGCTCCTTTCGTTTGTATCACTGTAATTTTTTTCAAACCCATATAAATGAAGCACCTGCACATCCACTAGTCTAGTTTTTTTTCTAATATCTAACACTAATGCATTCAAGATTACATTACTTAATGCTTTTATTATATTTTTCTAGGATTTGAAAAATGCCTAGGAAACCTAGTTACAAGTTACCAACTTCAGCCGATGCCGTTACTGATGCCCAAACCAGGGAAAATTCAGTATGTGCTCTACATTAGTGTATCCTCTTTATTTCACTATTTTTGTAGTTAAATTTTTTCATCATCTAAAAATTTAATTTGTTGTTGAGGTTGCAACAATGGAAAAGAGGGCTAAATCGTCAAGTGTGCATCCACAAAATGTTTTTGACAAACTTTTCGTTACTGATGCCCACACCAGGGGGAGTTCAGTATGTGTTCCATTAGTGTATCCTCTTTATCTTACCAACTTTGTAATTAATTTTGTTTTGTTTATGATAAGAATTTAATTTGTTGTTGAGGTTGCAACTATGGAAAAGAGGATTGCATCATCAAGTGTGCAACCACGGAATGTTTCTGACAACCCTCCCTCAACCAATGGCGGTCCTCAGCAAGCTACCCGTAAGGTCCGACAATTTCGTCCACCACGCAGTGAAGCTAAGCCGGCTAAATCAGCGCGCATTGTTGTCCCGCAAGTACCTGCAGCCCATGAATATTCTAGGTCTCGCGCTGATTTGGAGGATACAGATTTGAAGACTACAATCTAGAGGCTGATGTGGATGAATCGTTGGAGGAACATTTGGACAACTTATCCGAAAGAGAGGATGTCGGAAGACGCGGCAAAGAAACCACCCGTAAGAAAAGAGATTTGTGGGACATCCACATCATAGGTAACTATTTTATTATCCAATATTTAATTCTATAATTGTTTAATTGTCATCCTTTTCACCCCGCTTTTACACACTAATGATAAGACTTAGCTGAGTTTTTTTTTTTTTTATGTCGCAAAATTTTTAGAAAATGGGGTGGAAAGGCCTGAGAAAATAACTTCAAATGAGGTTTTCTCACTACCTCCTGGTCGCCAAGTTGTGCTCCCATTTGACATGCTGTTACGACCATGTGGTCAAGCGGGTGGTTTATTAAGTACAGTTCTAGGCAGTATGGCCAATGACTTTTCTCTTTTTTCCATTGGTGTGAAGAGCTGGAAGCAAATGACTGTCTACAAGAAACACTAATTCAATCGACAGATCAAGGTATTTCTATATAGTTGTGTAAGTTTAAGCCGTTGTTACATGTTACTAATGACCTATTACCCCTTGTTGCAGCGTTTCTTTTACTTTCAGGATGACACAAAAGAATCCAAAAAGAAAGTTATCTTGTCTACGCTGGGTAAAATTTGGAGGGATACGAGGGGAAACTTGTTTCATAGGTTCTACGATGATTCAAAGAGTATAGCTGAAAATGTTCAACATCGATGCCCAAAAGGTATTGACGAAGATGACTCGCAAGCCTTCCTCGAGTATCGTTTGGAAGAAGACACACTGGTAATATCTATTAAACAACCTGATGAACAACATTATATTGAAAATTAGATAAATTTTTAAATTTATTTTTGATTTGATTATTGATAGTTTTAGTTTCATAAAATATTCCAAACACGCTTAATACTTCAAAAATCTCAAAAGAATTGACTTCGTAACTATTGGTTTCATCCATAATGTATGGATTTCAAATGCTAATTTTTCAAGATATTATTATGTTTATTTTATTTTGTATTTATGTAGTTCCCTTCCTGTGAACTTTCTGGTTCTTCGTTGATAATAATTTTAAAATATTTAAAAAAAATTATGTTTCAAAGCTCACACAAATCCTTTTACAGAAATAGATAGATATAATATATATATTATTATTACTTATAGTTACACTTAAAAGGGGCCATACATGTGCAACAGTTAACACAATGGTTTAATTTTGCTAGGAACGAATTGATAATAACAAGTAGATGTTAACATTTAGATCCTATGTGTCCATGCCTTCACGGCTCCACTCCTTGCTTGTTCATGGATATCTACTTGCTAGTGAGTTGGTTTTGAGAAGGAAAAAAAAAACAACAGACTGAGTAAATATTTATGTTTTTACACTATTATGTCAATAGAATATACAATCTTCTAGATCCAAATTTACTTTTTTTTTTTGGTGAATATCAACTTTGAAATAGTGATTACATGTGGGTGTCTACCTCACAGATTATTTCTGAGTACAAAATAATATATAGTATTATTTGATTTTTTTTTTTAGTTTTTTGTATATAATATTATTTGGTTAACAAGAAGAGTTCAATTTCAGTTAAATGGGATATAACGATATTTAGCGTTCTTTAGTAACCGCCCAAAGAATTTCTAGACAAATATTGCATGTACATTACAAGTAGAATCTGTTTAGCTAATTTTTCTAAGAATTATTTGTTGTCAATAGAATTCTATTTATCTTTGTTCTATGGTTTATATACGTTTGCTTTAAAGCATTCCTATGACTGAGTTGAGGATTCTATATTTTTATTATAGAAATTTGTCAATAAAATTATTTTGCTGTTAAAGAATTGTATTTAAATTTGTTCTGTGGTTTAAATACGTTTGAAAAATAGGAGAAATGCACGAAGAGAATACTAAGAACCGTGCAAAACAGACGTACACTCACGTTGGGGGTTCGAAATCACTGGCTAGGCGAACAGAAGAAGAGGTATTAAGTATTTTATCGGCCCTATGCATAAAATGGTTTTCCAAATGCACTTAAGTATGCTTTGTTTGATTTTTTTCATTTCTATCTAAAAGTGTTTGTAATGATTACATGGGTGAGTTGTATTTGCTACGTGACTATTTGGGCTTTGATTTGAGGCACATGCTATGTTTCCTCACGGTAAACTTATTTTGTGAAATTAAATGTTCATATAGGAGATAAGACACGATAGGCACTTTAGTAGAGGACAGATGTGGACTATTGTACATAGGAGAAAGGATGGATCCTACGATGATGCACGATCCATTGGTGTAAGTATTTTATTTTGCCAATTTGACATGCATGCTTGTTCATAATAAATAGGTGATTTTGTATTTTCTTGATTTTGTATGACAGTAGTCTAATTTGTTATTGACGCAAAAATGTTGGATGCTTGAAGGAAGCAATTGCTGACATAGAGAGTCAGGATGAATCTACAAACGAGCTTTCTCAGAATGATTCACTTGCACAAGTCCTTGGGAAGGAATATTCGGGACGAGTTCGTAGTGTAGGTCCTGGACCATGTCCTACCAAACTATTTGGTAGTACATCACAACAATCAAGTTATGGGCGACAAATAGAAGAGTATCAAAAGGAGATTATCGAATTAAAGGCAGAGGCAGCGGAAGAGAAGAAGAAGAGCCAAAGGATTGTGAATCTTCTGAGATTCCTTGTGCAACGTCAAGGAGATGACTTGCCACCTGAAATTGGTTCAGAGATGAATGCTTTAGGTAGTAGACCAGCTGACTCGCACACCACACCCTCTCATGACAATCCTGACCATTTGTTACCCCCATGAGATTGTGCATATTGAAGCAATACATATTGGCAGATTGGATTTCACATTCTCAAAGTACTTGCTTGATCTGATAAATATATTTTGTGACTAAGTATTAATTTTACTTTATTGTAGTGCACTTATGGATAAAATACTCTACTATTATATATTTTTATGTTAATATAATTTTAAATATATTTATCATTTTTAATGGTGTTACCTTTAAATTCTTAAGATATAGTCAATAGTCTGTTAAATTTATATTTTAAAATATAGAAGACAAAAATAATTAATAATGATTAGCTATTTCAAGAAAAGAGAAAAAATAAAAAAAAAGTGGCGGTTTAGCAGCGGTCTAGAACCGCCGCCAATCAAAAGTACAAATTTTCAACGTAACTGATTTCGCGGCGGTTTCAAAACCGCCGCCAACACGAAAATGACAATTTACAATTGAACAAATAGCGGCGGTTTTGGAACCGCTGCAAAATAAATTTCATTATTTCATTTTACGGCGGTTGTATCGGCGGTTACGAAAAACCGCCACAAAACATGTGTCGGCGCCCGTAATAGCGACGCATGAACAAACCGCCGCTAAACAGAGTTTCCAACCGCCGCTAAGTGCAACATGTGTTGTAGTGTATTGTGTGTCTTAGGACATAAATTAGCTAAACCCATAATTTAATATAAATTATCACGGATTTACGATTTGAATTAAATTGAAGGTATTGTTTTTATTGGGATTTATTTAGATTTGAATAACATCCATATACATATATGTTGATGTTGATGCTGATGCGTAAAATGTGTTGCAAGGCATGTGAACCATATATATAATTATAAACTGAATAATGTTTGGTAATAAAAAAATTTCAGCTAACACATTAGTCAATTTTTTTAATTATTTTATTTATTTTAAATTCTAAACTATAAATCATACACTGTTAATCTCAAATCATAATTAACCATAAACTTAAAATTGATTAATGTTGACTACCTAAATTAGATACCATATTTTTCTTCTAAATTTAACCAAAAATAATGAAAAACCACCCCCAAAAAAAAAAAAAAAAATTAGCTTCGCATACTCTTGACCAAGTTATTGTGTATACGTTGTATTACGCTAATAATAAAAAGGTGTATTCTAACGACCATTTCATCTATTCATCTCAATTTGTCATTTTTTTTCTTTATGTTGGACACATTCTTAAACATCGTTATCGCGAAATCCAATAATCAATGTGACTTCATTTACTCCAAAAAGGGAGATAAAGTGAAAAAAAACAAAATTGTAGCAATGATTGGAGACTACGTTGGTGCTTACAAATATGTCAACGATGCTTCAGAGAGCATGTGGTATTTCATATTTTTAAGAATTATATATATAAAGACTCATTTATAATAATTAATTAATTATAAATTTATCTCAACTAATCGGATATTAATTATTATAAATAAGTTTTTGTATAATTCATAAAAATGTAGAAGTACTGGACGTCCTCTGAATCATTGTCATGTTCGCAACTCAGAAGCACCAACACGTCCTCTAATCACCGTCACGACTCTGTTTTCTCTCACTCAATCTCCCTTTTTGGAGATAAGAGAGTCGCAACGGTCATTGAAGAACACGACTGTAGTGTTTCAGAGGGCGTCTAGTAGAGAAAAAGAGAGACAAAGTGAGAATTAGTAACTTACCCTCTCGTCTAAAGAGGACCGGCTATAATTTACCTAATAAGAAATAATAAATTAGTAATACTTTTTAAAAGATGTATTAGTTGAATTCGATTTCTGGAAAATTAAGGTGCGCATTTGGTCTATATTTATTTTCTGACAACAATGCTAGGTAACCAATAAAAATTCAGCCGACAATTTAAATTTGATGTTCTATTTCTTTAAATTTCAGATGTTCCGTTTCTGAAAAATACAAAGTTGGCTTATTGCTGGTTGCTTTAGGTTTTGGATATTATATGACTTTTATTGTGAATGTTCTATAAATAGTGATTACAAATGCTCTATTTTTTATTGACTGATTTGTTGGTGAAAAAATATTGATTACCTATACTTTTCTATTTTTTTAATGTTTTTTTTATAATTTTATGGAAAAAATTAATAAAATTTATTATTATTTTTTTTTACAAAGATTTAAAACAAAATAATAAAAATAAATTAAAAACACAAACCATACGGCACTCTAAAATTGCTTATTTATTTTCAAGCAAGTATTGCTTATTATCTCAATTATTAACATAACAATAATTAGTATTAGTGGGAATGTGAACCCGTTATGTTATATTATATTAGATTATAGGGAGCTTCTATGGTGAAGGAGGCTTTGTGGTGGCTAATGTGACAGTGTAAGATGGCTATGATGAGATGAAGGCACGTGGTTGTGATAAAGAGTGTTGAAAATGAGAACCCCAATGTGCATCATGAACGGACAAAAGGAGAATATGGTAAATTTGGTGTCTCATTTTGGAGCTTTAACATATATCTATTTTATGTAAAAAAAGAACATATATTTGCTTATCGTCCCAAAAGAAACATATCCACTTAGTAATTTATGCACTATATGTTTATATCAAAGATTGATTTTCCGTGTCAAGAAAAAGTTTGATTTTTTTATTTTTTTGACTTGAAAAAAGTTCAATTTTCAACAATAAAATTTACATAAGTGCCATAAATTGTTAAAGTGCCATAAATTGTTAACGAATAAAATTAGAAACAGCTAATAAATTTATAAACCTATTATTTATTTGAGTTTAAAAATAACGTAATAATACATGTATCATTATACATTTTTATATATCCCATTTATAATATGAAAATATAAATATTAGTATAGAAAAATTCACAAAACACATAAATACAAATATAAAGAGTTATATATAACAAATAATACAACACTGAAATAAAAAAAAAAAAAGATAAATGATGTATGGATGTATGCACTTATTTCTAAAAATAATACATCATTCGTATTAAAGATAGTTTAAAAATAAAGATTGCCCTTTTCATATTATTGCTGCATAAATGCACAAAAAATTACAAATTTTAAATTAATTCTATAAACATTAAAATTTCTCACTATTAGAGTGATCGAATGGATTTAAAATTTTGAATTTTCAATTTCAATTTACAAACGCTACAATACACTTATACAATACTGTCCTATACATAAAGAAAAATCTATTATAATAGAATTAAGTTTATTTTATTGAAGTAGCCATAAAAAAAGGAGTGTATACTCAAATTGATTTCTGGAAATTTTTTTATCGAAATTGAAGTAATTTTTATTCATTAGAAATTTTCAAGATTATACTCGTCAGACTCAGATAGATTAATCTCTTCACTTCCTTTAACCATATACGCATGCTGTTCAAATAAATTCTTGAAAAATTTAGTATAACATAAATATCAAAAAAATAATTATTATAACATAAAATATTTTTATTAAATAAAATATTTATTAGAAACTAAAGTATGTATTTGAAATTTTTTAAGAACCAATTTAAACATTTGCTCTAAAAACATTTTATTTGGGCATTATTTGAATTCTATACGCTATTTATTATTAAATTTAAGTTATAACCCAAATCACCCGAATCAACGTTGTACTGCGTGTAATTTTATCCAAGTTACAATTACAAATAATACAACTTAGTCAAACTAAATTATTATTTATAATGAATTAAGTTAGGTGTATATTAAAATCAGTTATCAAAATCAGCCATCAGTATATAATACACATTGAAATATAAAATACACATAAAAAATGAGACAAATTATATATATATTTTGTATTTCTATATGTATTATATATGACGACTGATTTTAATAACTGATTTTAATATACAAATAGAATTATTGAATTATAATTAAACTAGACATTTTTACTTGTTCATAACAATGTGGCAATTAAAAATATTCATACAATTAAGAATATGACTTATAAAATGTCATTGACTCACAATAAACTTTGTTGTTATTTATAATTTTTTAATCAGGTATAAAAAAAATTCAAACAACATTTTTAGCAATTAATTCAAATTTATAAATATACATATCAAAAGCATTAGTATATACTTAGCATGATATTGCACATGAAGACATTTACCACATTTTTTTTTTTGTAAAAAACATTTACACATTTATCTGTGCACGTAATAAACTAAAAATATTTTTGGACATTCTTAATTACTTTTTTTCTTCAACCCATTCAAGTCTACATAGATGGCCCTAAATCACATTCATCTTCAGCCCGCAGCCCACCAAGGTTGGTGATAGGGTTGTCAATGGAGCGGGTAGGGGTGGGTTTTTACCCTATCCGACCCCGCCCCGCCCTATCCAACCCCATGGAAGCCCCGCCCCGCCCCTACCCGCGGGTAATAAAAAACTGAACCCTATCCCGCCCTTGCGGGTACCCGCCCCGCCCTTACCCGCCCCTATAATCAACTAAAAAGAATTTCAATTTTATAATTTACGTAGTCAATATATTCACATGGAATGATGAAATCAAACATAAAATTCATTTAAATACCAAATAATTCAGTTGCTAACATTTAATCACAAAACAAATGATAATATTTTAACAACTCAAACAAAATAAACTATAAAAAATATGTCCTCAATTTTCTTGGTCACTTTCCACATCTTCATCCTCCATAAAACTTTGGAGGTTAGGATCTAAATCTGAAAATCAAGAGTGATATATCCATTAACAAATTAATTATTATGTAAAAAATTAATATAAAAAATGTAACAAAAAAAATATGCGTACCTTTGGTCCCCAAATTTGACCACAGCCAACTTTGGCCACACATTAAAGCCTCTATAATGTCTTCTTTGAGCTTTGCGCGATGAGCTGTAATCACACGACCGCTTGTACTAAAAGCAGATTCAGAAGCAACAGTTGATACTGGAATAGCATATATATCCTTTGCCATTCTTGCAAGCACCTTGAATTTTATCTGATTAGCTTTCCACCATTTCAAAACACTAAAATTTGGATCATTCGGAGGATGAATGTCTTCCTCGAGATAATGATCAAACTCAACATTCATTGATGAACCCCTTGTCATTTTTCTTTTTTTAAGATACAGCATATAATCATCACTGCCAACCATGCCTACATTTCCACTTTCATCGACTTCTCTAGTAGCAGTATGTGACATATTATCACTCATTGTTTTATTATACTCATTAACCAACTGAGTACACAACTTGTGAACTCTCTCAACTTGCAAAGAGCACTCTCTAGGATCTTGATACATTTTTTCAAATTGGTATTCAAGGCCAACCATCTTGTACCTAGGGTCTAAAACAGCAGCAACACCCATGATGCCATGAATTTGATCCCAATATTTTTCAAACTTCTTCTTCATATTAGATGCCATATTAGCAATCAATGGATTATTAGAAACTTCCCATTCATCCAATGACACTTTTATTTTACAAACCAGAGTAAAATAAAGATTGGCAGTTGGATATTTGGTCCAGAAAACAATTAAGTAACATCATAAAATAGTTTCAATCTATCACATATTTCTTTAGCAAGATCCCATTCTTCATTACTTGGCACACTTTTATACTGGGATTCCTTTTGCTTTAATCTAGGAAATACAGTTTTATACAACAGAACAGTTTCTAACATCAAGTAAGTTGAATTCCATCTAGTTGGACAATCAAGAACTAATTTCTTAGTAGATGAAATCCCTGATTTAGAACAGCAACTAAAAAAAGTTTGCCTTCTTTTCTGTGTTGCATTCCAGTATAATACACTATTACGAATCTTTTCCACACTTTCCTTAACTATAATTAAGCCATCCTTAACAATTAAATTCAATATATGAGCAGAACAACGCATGTGTAACAATTACCTCCCAACATTAAGAATGAGGAATCTAAATGTCCCAAGAGTTCATCTGCCATAGCATCATTGGTAGAGCAATTATCCAATGTGATAGTGGACAATTTTCTATCAATGTTCCATTCCAACAAAACTTTCATCAATGTTTCCGTGAGAACTTCACTTGTATGAGGAGTTGGGACATAACAAAAGCTGAACAATTTAACAAATATAAATGTATTTTAGAATAACACAATTCAAATTATATGAAGATAACATAGTAAATAATTTTTTTTTAAATTTTCGTAAGTACCTTAAAAGACGCGTTTGCAACTTCCACGACTATCAACATAGTGAGCCGTGACTACCATGTATCCCTTCTCCTGATTAGAAGTCCACATGTCAGTAGTTATAGCAACTCTACTATCATTTTCATCTAGTTGAAGACTTAATTTCAGCTTATCCTCATCATACATTTTTATGATGTCACTCCTAATTGTGTTTCGACTTGGCACGTTGAATGTTGGTTGAAGTGAAGCCATCGCTCGTTTAAATCAAAGTGGTCCACCATGCGCAAAGGATAGTCATGCAAAACGATCATTTCAGCAACCATCTTTCTCGCGAATGAAGGATCAAAAACAAATCCATCTTCATTCCCTTTTTGTATTTGTGCTTGTTTTGCAAGTGAGTCAACAATTGACGTTTGTCTTGAGTTGACCAGTTTTATTCTCTTACAAAATCGATCCACATGATTCTTTAATGACTTTGTGCCATTCTTTGAATTTGCATTAAGCATATTCTTGCAGAATTTACATTTTGCTTTCCACTCTCCTTCAACTTTCAATCGATCAAAGTACTCCCAATAAGCACTCTTAATATTGGCCTTATTATCATCTTGAGTAGGAGTTGATCCTTCTGGAGTTGACACGTTATTACTTGTTCGTTGTGGAGCTTCTAAAGTTGACAAACTATTACCCGTTGGTGCCGGTGTTGGATTAACATTACTCTCAATCTCATTCTCATTATCGGCAGGAGTAATGCTATTGCTTTGTATCTCTTCTCTAGTATTGCTTGCCATGAAATAATTTTAGAGTACCTACCTTGTCACAAAAATACAAATAGCAATTAGAATTAAAATTCACACCGCGTTGCAACCTATCAACTGAAAGCAACTCATAAAAAGAATCATTTTTTTATTATTATTAGCTGAGTGTTTGTATTATGGAAAGGAAGTAAAACGGTGATGCATAACAGCATAAGCATGAGAAAATATCGGCTATTCAAAGATTGCAACTACTAGTGAGTAATTAGATTGAAACTCTTTGATGCAAAGATAACCAAGTTTGAAACTTTCAACTAAAACAGTGGAGGAATAAGTCAAACCTCATTCAGTAACCCATTTTATTCTTTATAATATTCTTTATTCTTTGTATAGTTCTTCCTTGACCTTTCTTTTTCTTGTCTTTTTATATATATAAAAAATTGCCTTCTTAGCATCTCCCCATTAAAATCATTCATCCTCGTTAGTCTTCAGTTTTTCATTTCCTATAAATTTATACATACAAAATGGTACCTAAACAGGATTATCTTAAAACATTCTAATAAGATAGCTTAACAGCGCAATCGTTTCAACAATCACTTTTTTTCTTAATCTCTCATCTAATTAATTGTATTTATGAATTCTGTTGCAAAATCATTTTGCTTTTGGTTTTGTTCATATTAAGACTGCAAAAACAAAAGATAGCAGAAGCGCATAATTTTTTTTCAATAATATAACAATATAACAAAATAACACAAATCTGTCAAAATTACACAAATCAGACTACAGTTAAAGTTGGAGGAACTCACCGACGCCGGAGAAGGAGGATACACCGGCGAAGAAGGTGACAGCTCCGACGCCTTGGGTTCAGAACGAGGTTTCTGTCGCCGTGAAAGAAGAAAGAAGATCCGGTCAGTCGGAAGAGGGGTCCTTCACCTCCGCGACTCCGTCGCTGTGAGACAGTGAGAGAAGAGGAAGGGAGTTTGGGTGGACGAGACACTGAAAAAGGCGGCGGAGAAAGGACACGGCTGCCGGCTGAAGGCTTGACGATAGAGGTATGGGGGATTGGAGGGTGGGACGGCGTGTTGATGAGAGGGAAGGAATTAAGAAAAGCAGGCGGCG
>JASCZI010121172.1:5372-21131 GCA_036250425.1 Stylosanthes scabra | reverse complement strand
AAGGAGGAATTAGAGTCACAACATCCAAACCATTCTCTTCTCCAAATTCAAGAACTGCTTTCTCTGTTAATGTCTTAGCAACTCCATATGACCAACCATATGGTCTCAAATTTCTAAGGTAATCCACATTGCTCCAACTACTCTCACCACTGCCTCTTCCTCTTTTCCGGTGCGCGAAACGGCCGCGCCACTCGACGTGTAAACGACCCTCTTAACTGTCTTCGAATTGAGGCATGCTTTAAGGATTCCTAGTGTTCCATCAATTGTCCTTTTTGTAACTAACTCCTCAGGTTCAGTTACTAAAAGATCAATTGGTGTAGCTGTGTGGAAAACCCCAAAACACCCTTCAATTGCTTCTGTGAAACTCTCTGGATTGCTAAGATCAGCATTGAAGATTTTCAGCTTTTGAGATGCTCCAGGCAGATTTGTGAGGAAGCTAATGTCCCTCTTTTTTTCTACAAACAAATTGGAAATACGTATAATTCGTTTCGTTTGAGAAAATATTTTCTGTTTTATACCGTTAGATATATAATTCTAAAATAAAAATAAAATGAAAACACAGACCAAACAGACAATTGTTTACTTACTCGGATCAGATCGGATGGTGGTGTTAACAGAGTAGCCATCTTCAAGGAGTGTCTTGATGAGCCATGAACCAAGAAAACCAGTGCCTCCAGTTACACACACTCTACCCTTCCCTTCTTCCATTTTTTATTTTGTTCTACCTATACTCTTTTCAGTGTTTCCTTTTTCCTTGGGGGAATAGGGAATTATTATATCCTTCCTTCACCATAATTAATACATACTTATTAGTCTCATCATTACGTAATATTGTTTTTCATAGTAATATAAAGTCTAAGTTGGAGAAATTTTCCTCTCTATTTTTTAGTAGTTAGTCCAAATGAAAGCATGATATTTCATACTTAATTGGTTGATAAGAGCATACCATGTTTGAAGTCAAATTGCATGCGCACAAGCGACAAGGTCTTTACTAACCTAAGGGTTGAATAATGTTACTTATGTTGTATTGACTGTTAGGTACTTAGGTTATAAAATATAAGAAAAAATACTAAAACTACCCATGAAAGATTTTGATGCTGACAAAATTACTCATGAAAAAAAGAAACGAGTTTTCTATCCATGAAAGATGGGTTTCATATGACAAAACTACCCAAACGTCATTAACGAGACATTGATTTTGGGTAGTTTTGGGTGGCGTTTTGTCACACAATACCCATCTTTCATGAGTAGAAAACTCATTTCTTTCTTTCATGAGTAGTTTTGCCAGCATCCGTATCTTTTATGGATAGTTTTGGTATTTTTCCTAAAGTATAATAAGATTTTCTTTTTTTTTTTCTTTTTTTTGGGCTTCCGTTGGTATTCAGCCTTCTTGCAAATCTAAACTTCATTTAAGAGTCGCTAATAGATTAAAGGTATAAACAAGATATGATTTGAACTCCGGGTAACCAAATTGGTAAAAAAAATAGTTTCTGTTGCTTTTTTTTTTTGGTAAAATGTTGCTTTTTTATTTTAATACCGTGAAAAAAACACAAATCCGGAACAAGATTAACTCTGTTTTTGGAGTGGAAGTACATCTAACCCAAAGAAGACTTTCGTTGGCTATGGCCCAACTCGTTATGAAACTAATTAAGCAGTTCCCATCAGCCTGGGAAGTCACTAGCCTATAACTTTTTTTTCCCTAACGTAAAAAAAAAAAGAATATTTATAAAATTTAAAAATACTCAATAAATATTATATCAAAATACGAAACAATGGTTGAAGCTCCTCTAAAAAAACATATGAAGTGATAAAGTAATGATTTAATCTCCATTAAATAAAAATGGTGGACTCATAAATAATAAAAATTATAAATTTAAATGTAATTAAAATATTATTTTATTATTTTATAAATTTTCTTATTTTAGAGGATATTTCCGAAATATTTATAATTCGGTTTATTAGAAAAATTAATATCTATAACCGATTTATAATAATAGAGATAATCGTTATTTATCCGCTTTATTTCTGGAATGTGGGTACAGTAAGTAAATAAGATAAAATAAATGAGCTTTGTCAACAAATGTTCTTAAAAGGAGTGGATGTGGATGTGGATATAAAAAGTTAGTATTAAATATTAGAGTGTAATTTCGATATATGATAGTGTAAAAAAATTTATAATATTTATTTATATTTATGCGTTTGAATGATTTTTTATATTAACGATGTATGAAAATTAAATTATAAAGATTAATAAGTCAAAATTTGAAATTTTCAATACAACTTTACATATTTGATAAAAATAAAATATTAAAAATTTTCTAGTAGAAATTAAAAAATCTAAAAAATGTCCCAAAATCCAAAATAAATTGCAAGAAAAAATGTGCAGTTTTTACCAATTTGCAAGTAATGATCAAGTTCTTGGTTTTGGTATCACTAATAAATTACGTGACCACTTGGGTTAACCAAATCTCGAATCAATTAATTGAAGGAAGGAAGATAATAATGCAAGAAAAAATTTGGAGTCAACATAAAGAAGCTAGTAATAGTAATAGGAAGAATGTGTGTGTGGACGACACAAATTGGAAAATTAAAAATTAAATTAAAGAAAGACAACTTTGGGAAATGTAATCACAAAAAAAGGTTAAAAGAGTTTGGCATGTGGAATTGGCAATCCCATCCCACGTGGTTAGAAAATTCATAATTTTTGAGATGCAATGCACAAAGCCAAAAGAAGACACTGAATTTAATTGAAGAGAATGAATGATTGAAATTGAATGTGAATGCTACATTCTATGGCCAAAGTGATTGCGTTTCAACAACTTGCAAATCATTTTCCCAATTCCTTCTTATGGTCCATCATTTATCAAATGAATCTTTGTTAGGTAGACCAATTACCATTTTACATAGTATTCTCTTTCAAAATAAATTCTCCAATTCTAATTGAATCATTATTAGGTGAGTTTTATTTTATTTTATTTTTATTATTTCTTTCACTTTTGGTCTCTTATCCAATTCCTTTAAAACATTATTCAGTTTATTTAAAAAATTAATTAATAATGTTGTCTAATTTCTTTTTCAATTTGACAAGTATTTGAGACCAACTAAAATTTTCGAAAATTGACAAATATTTGAATGAGAAGGTATGTTAAGGTTTATAAATTAATTAAAATTTTAATTTAATAAAAATTATTTTTTTGAAAAATGTACTTTGGTTCTCTTATTCAATTTCTTTTAGAATACTATTTAGCTAATTTAAAAAATTAATTCATGTTGTCTAATTTTTAAAAAATTGATAATTATTTGAGACCGAACTAATTAAAATATGAAAATAGACAATTCATATAGTTTTAATTTTTATAAATTAATATTAAAATTTTACTAGATGATTTTTATCACATATTACTTTAAATTTTTTGCTATAAATAAAATCCTTTAATTTTTTTTTAATTTTGTTCACATCATCATCTAATGAAATTTAAGTAATAGATGCGAAATAGTGAAATACAATGGCATCTATTAATAGACACTGACATACTTTTCTTAATTTACCTTCTTAGCTTTATAAATTAGATAAATAACAGTAATAAATTTGATTTTAGCTAAGATAATAAACATGTTATATACTAAAACCAAAAGATCTGAATTCAATTCGTAGTGATAATAATTTTTTTAAAAAAATGGAAATAATAAAAGTATTTTATAATAATAATAATAACAATAATTTCTTCATTAATCATTATTCATATATATTATCAAGAAGACAAAAAAGTAATAACCCATTTTGAATTTTGAAATAAACTTAAGAAATACACTGAATGGGGACACATACATATACATATACACTCCACTTGCTAATGAGTTATATGGCACCTTATTAGACCTTACCATTACCATTACCATTACCAAACAAATCACCATGGTTCCAGATATTGCAGTCTCATCCTAATCTCTTCATTCCAATTCCCATGTTGATTCTTGTTTTCTCTCTTTGTTGGATGGAGATTCTCATTTTCCATCTCCAACCATTCTTGGATTTTGGGGAGCATCTTTCAATACTCCTTCTTTCTTTCTTTCTTTCTTTTTTATTATATTCCTTTTTTCCACTTATATAAGTATCTTTTGATTAATAAGTAGGTTTCAATCTTTATTTTCCTACTTTAATCATAAATGGTGTTTAATTAGTAGTATGATATACTCCATCTAAACCATAATAAAATTTTAGATTAAAAAGACTTACACGGTAATATCTCATTGGTTAATCACTTTTTTATAATAATTTGCATCTTTTTTATTTTTATGAGAAGTAGTGTCTACTTAAAATACTAAAAAACAAGTTATCATTACAGATAATTTTAAAGAAGGAGAGAGATAATTAATATTATGAAAAACATGGCTTTTCTTTTCATTTTCACGAATTAAGTTTAAAATAATTCATTTGAATTGATCTAATAGTCAACTCACTAATTTATTTAAACAAGTGCTGTAATTATTATGCAATTTGAACTCTAATTATAAAACAGCAATAATTAAAGTAAAAATTCTCAATGGTCACTTAAAAAACAGCTCAATTTGCCTATGGGCCTTATAAGTTAAATTAAATAATTCCATATATATATATATATATATATATATATATATATTGCTATGGAACCAATATAAATAGTGCTATGGAACCAACTCTATTAGAGAGCCAATAATTAAGTTATTTTCCAAAATTTATATGAATTATCATTCGAAATTCATATATCCAAGATTAAGTTATCCAAAATTAAGTTTCCTAAACTTGGTTTGAGCTAAGGAAGATAATGTCGTCCCCAAACTAAACTTTTTTATGTATGAAACTGTTTAATTTTTTTATTAGCCCGTCCTAGTTTTACTTTTTTTCTCTCATGTAAAGTGATATTCTCTAACCCCTTTTACGAATATGTTCTAGCTCGTCTCTCAATCCATGAGTTAGGTTTTTAGATTAGCTAACTTCACTTAATTTCAATTTTAAGACTAGTTTTTCACTTTATGATAATTTTCAATATTTTGGACCATAACATAACATTATAATATCTAAATACTAAATTAAAAATAAAGATAAAAATGTAATTATAAAAAAAATGTATTTCAAAACTATACAAAACATTTTTTCATAAGATTGTATTCAACTAGGTTAATGGTACTTCTTCATATAGATTCATGTCCCTGTACAAATAACAACGTGCTTTATGTTCTTTCAAGTTCCATCCCCCTCTTAAAAAAACCCAAAAAAAAGTCCTTTTCTAACGATGGTAAAATTATCGTACTTTTTTGGTTTTATATCAATATTAATTATTATTTAACTTTTATCAAATGACTCGTGAACTTTTCTTTTGGTCTTTTTCATGAAAATTGAATTTTGTCACCAAATTTTTTTGGTCACACGTCTAAAAAATAATCAGTCACCGCACTGATCGTAAAAACTTTTTAATTGAATATTGCTCATCTAACGTGGAAATTGAATACAAAAGTACTATAAAGAATTTAATTTAATGAGTAAAATCCTTTCCTGGCCTCTAAACATTTCAGTATTATTGACACCAAAAAAAAAACATTTCAGTATTAGACTTTGCTACTTTTGAAAATTTTAAAAATCCAATTCGACGGCGGGAGGAGGTCACCATGATGAGGTGTTGGTTGTGCATCTGATGTGGCAATGATAATGCAAAACGACGTCGTTTGCTTCATTCCCCTTCATGTCAAAATGCTGCCTTGACACTAAAGCCCTTCATTCCTTCGAATAATAACCATTCATGTCCTAACACATCAACTCTTCCATAGTTTCCCTCCCAAAAAACTATGCAAGACGTTGAAGCTTGGAACGTTGTTGCTGTCGAAGGCGGAGAAGGAGCGCAAGACACCGTGGAAGCCTCTGCAAGGTTAGTACCTTCAATGTATTTGAATTTTATCTGTTCTTGTTACGGCATGAAGCATTGCGAGGGGTTTTAGTTGGGTTTTGTAGAAATCATTTTGATGATAGATGTATGTTAGCTTTCCTTCATTCTGATGTAGCTAATTTTAGACTATGGTTGGTAGAATGTGCGATTAGAGCTTTACTGGGTACGTGTTTCGATCTGATGCAATGTGTTGGGTTTTAGTTCGGCTATGTAGAAAGCTTTGTGATCATAGTTGGCTATAAGTTTCCTTCGTGCTGTTGAAGTTAATTGTAGTTTATGTTTGGTAGAAATTGTGGTTAGAATTTCCTTGCTATAGATTCTGCTTAAAGTAGGTGTAGAAATCGAAAATCAGATTCATGTGTTTATAACTTGTGCATTTTAATGTTGTGTTACAGATGTCTTACTTTTTTATCCCCGTGTTACATCACGGTGGCAAACTTGAAAGAGTTGGTGATGGTACATTGCATTATCTAGGCGGCGCAGTTAAGAGGTGTGATCCAGTGTATGTGGATTTGGTCAACCACAAGGACTTGGAGACTCTTGGTAAAGATGTTGGGTATCTGAAGTTTGGGGCGGACTGCAATTCGTCTGAGCTTAGTCTTCTCTTCTGAGACGATTGGAGTTCAAGGCCATGCATTGGCAGGAGCCATCAGCTATTGTTTTTGAGGATGGGTTGTACCCTCTAGAAGGAGATAGTGACATTAATGACATGTGCGATTTCACACTCAACATCAACTTGACAGAAATTCACATATACTTTGAGCACCCTATTGACAAGCCAGTCAACCCTGAAGAGCTCACAGAGTCATCATCCTCCTCTGATGCGTGTGCATCATTTATGATTTTAGGCACTGGTTTCTTGTGTTTTAAGTAAAGAATTAGCCTAATTACTCAACTAAACTCATAGAAATCTTAATTATACATAGCTTTGAGTATTTGGTTAATTATTTGCAGGAATTGAAAGAAAACACAAGAAGAAAAGGAGGAAGCTTGAAGAACAAGAAAGCAAGAAAAGAAGGAAGCTTGGGATTGAAGCAACAAGCTCACCCTGGAGCACAAGGCATCACGTTTGGCCTACGCCCAAACATGGTCCAAACATGATGCCCACAATATCCCCAAGCTTCAAACAAGCCACCATGGAGCACAAACGTGGCCCAAATGTGGCCCAGGCATGGCCTCACCAAGCTCTAAGTAAGCAAGAGGAGCTCACCCTGGAGCTTAGCACATCACGTTTGGACCACACCTAGACGTGGGCAAAACTTGGTGCTCACCAAGTCAAGCACCACCAAGCAAGCAAGAACAAGCCACGTTTAAGCCACGCCTAGACGTGGCCCAAACGTGGTCCCCCATGGCCGCCCCAAGCATGGTGTCCCTCTAAGAGCCACCAACAAACCACGTCTAAATGTGGCCCTTTCACCCAAGTCCATTGGCCCAAGTTTTGCAGAGAATGTAATTTACTATCAGTAACTATGTAATTTGCTATTAGGTTTAGTTATTTTGATTGAATTTGAGTTTATTAGAATTAATTTAAAAACTAGGATTAGTAATAAGTATAAATAAGTTAGTAATTGAGAAACTGAGAGCTACCTAGTTCTTAGTTCTGTTTTTCACGTTTGTCTCAGAACCCTAGTTTTTTATGTTCTTTGTCATGAGTCACTAAACTTTGAATTTGAGGATGAGGAGCTCTGTTCATCCCGGCATGGATTATTAGTTCAAGTTTATTTTTCTTATTGATGCTATTGCTTTGATCAAGATTCAAGAATTGGTTTTCGTTCTTCACTCCTAAAGAATTAGAAGTGTTGAGAGGTACTCTAAATCTGTGTTGGATTTTGTTATTGCATTGAGAAATTCAATAATTGAATTAGCTTAAAAACTTTTTCTCATAGTTTTGTAATTTGACTAGAGATAGTGAATTATAGAATGTGCAATACCTCTATTTTAATAATCATCAATTGGATTAGAGTTAGATTGAATAAGTGACATATAATTCAATCTAAAACTACTTTTGATATTATAAGAACTTGAATCAGATTTATGCTTCATCCTCTATCTTAGTTAATTAATCAAGAGATTGATAGTTAATTAGGTTAGAAGAAACTAGATCACTAAGAGATTATGATTTAGTTAATTAGGATTCGTTGTGAATTGATCATTGCTTGCATCATAGAATGTAAATCCAAGGTTAATATCCTAGGGATAACATCTCTGATTCCTTAACTTGTTTTACACCATTATTTCTCACAAATTCTATTTTGCTACCTTGCTGCCATTACACATGATTATAGATTATCATTGTTCTTTGGTTTTAAATTCTATTCGCTGCAATTATTCACCACCTCTTGATTACTGATTTGTATAATTAGAGAATTAATTGATCAATATTGCTTAGTCCGTTAATTCTCGCGGGAACGATACCCACTCAACGTGGTATTACTTGAGATCTGGTGCACTTGTCGGTGTAGCTCCGAAACTCCGCAAGGATTTCGGGCATCATCCTTCGATTCTTATGAGAGTGCAGAGGATGAAGCTTACAAGCCCCCTCCCCCTAGATACAAAAGCAATGACAGTGAGGAAGAATCTCCTAAAAAGGTTAAGAAGGCTAAGATGGTGAGTCTAGGGAAGAAAATTCATATTCCAAGAAGGAGGAGGTATCAAGGCAAGAGGAAGAAGGATCACATTCTTAGTGGTAGTAGTATTGGGAGTAGTAATGGGCCTGCAACTGATAGTGGGCCTGGCAGTGGGAGTGGTATCGGGCCTGGCAGTGGTATTGGGCCTTCTAGTAGGAGTGGAAGTGTATTTGGGCTTGGCACATCAAGTGGAAGTGCCACTGGGTCTGGACTTAATGATCCTAACTTTGGGCCCAACATGGAATATGAAGACAAATTTAAACATGAAATTCCAAATGAGGCAGTAGCTGATATGCCCCATGAGGACATAAATTATGAGTATCATAGTGAAGGGTTTAACAACCCTGTTGTTTCTGATGATGAAAGGGCTCCAAGGCCAGCAGGTCCAAATTTTAATGAGGAGGCACGGTATGGTGAGATTGAGTTGGTGTTGGAAATGCAATTTGCATCCATAAAGATCTTCAAAAATGCTTTGAAAGATGTGTTCATCTTCAAAGGGAGGCACGCATAGTACGAGAAAAATGAGCCTAGTAGGTGTAGAGCAAAATTTGCAATTGAGGGATGTCCTTGGATGATGTTCACCTCTAGGAATTCTGTGTCAGAGGCGGTTGAGATTAAAACATTTCGGAACGAGCACACATGTGGGAGGGACTATACAAGCATCCTGGCTAACAAGGAATGGGTAACAGATAAGTTGGTTAAGAGGCTAAGGACGCAACCAAAACTGACTCCTAAAGAGGCAACCGAGCATATGCAACAAGACTATAAGGTTCAATTACATGATAAGAAGATTGCGCAGGCTTTAAAGGCTGCAAGAGATATTGTTTTAGGGAATGAGGCGGAGCAATTTTCGAAAATGAGGGATTATGTTCAAGAAATGCATAGAAGCAACCTTGGAAGCACTCCTTGTATGAAGGTTCATCCAATGCCACAGGGTCCAAGCTTGTTTGACAAAGTCTACATTAGCTTAGATGCCTGCATGAAGGGGTTTATGGAGGTCAGTTGCTAACGGCAGCAACACAGGATGCAAACAACCATGTGTTCGTTATAGCTTTTGTTGTGATAAGGGTTGAGAATACAGACAATTGGAAGTGGTTCTTGACAAAGCTAGATGATGACTTTGGGAACCATATGATATTTGGTTGGCATATAATGTCGAATCAGCAGAAAGTAATTATGAAGTCACCTACTCTTTTTTGTGTTTAAATGCATCTATAATTTGATTTCACTTAGAATACCATTATATGGTTAGTATTAATTAAATGATGTTACTTTCTGAAATATATATTCTGAATTCTGCATTATTATGTTATGTTAAATTACTGAATTATGGATTTTTGATTTTCTTAATTCTATTTTGTACAGGGCCTTCTAAAAGCAGTACAGGATGTGATGCACAGGGCAAATCATTGAAACTGCGTGGTCCATATGTGAAAAAATTGTGCTCTATGAGTTAAGGACCAACAAGTCAAAAATTGGATATGGAAATGTGCAAAGAGCAAAATTCCTCAGGCCTTCAAAGAAGCAAGGAGAGGCTGAAATTGCTTAGCCCTGCTGTATGACAGTATATGAATAAGTTTGATCCTAAGGTATGATGTACAACATTTTTCAGTCATTTCCCGAAGAATGATGCAGTCACGAATAATATGTGCGAGTCTTGGAATGCAGTATTGAAAAATGCTAAAGAGAAGCCTATACTGACCTTATGTGAGGAGTTGAGGACTCACATAATGCTAAAAATGGCCAAACACAAAAGGATTTTGAGTGCTTACAATGGCAAGTTGGCACCAGCACAACAGAAGAGGTTGGATAGGTTTATCAAGCCCAGAAACATTTAATGGAATACAATTTGGAGTGGAGATAACGAAAGAGTCATTCTTCAAGTGACAAACGATGATTATCAGCTTACAATGAACCTGCAACAACACACATGCACTTGCAACCTATGGTAACTCACAGGTAAATCAATTTTATTGTGTATATGTAACTTTATTAGAAGAACTTATTTGTGAATGCTTGATTTGTAGGTGTACCATGTGTGCACGCTGTTGCAGTTATCTCAAAGATGAGGCTCAAGCATGCCGAGGAGTTTGTGACATCTTTCCTCACAATGGATGCAATAAGGAGGGCATATAATATTTTTTCTAAACCTGTTAATTCTGAACAATTCTGAAATCACAATGAAGATGCTTCAAGGGTTGTTACACCAAGAATCTTTAGGCCTCCTGGACGTACAAGGAAGAAGAGGACTAAAGCTGGACATCCTCCACCTCCTCTTCCCATAAATGAAGACAAAGTGAGGAGAACCGTGCAAGTAGCCTGTAGCAAGTGCGGCGAGAAGAGACACTTCTACAAAACTTGTAAAGGAACCCCATACCTAATTGGCAACCAAAGAAAAGAAAGCAAAAGACTGCCACTCCACAGCAACATGTATAGCTATTGTACCTAAATGATTTTGAATTTCTTAGGCTAAAAATGGTATCTCATTTGTATTGGGCTAACCAATTTTCACATCATACATACATAGGAACCCAATGTCGAAGAGGTTCAAGCCCCAACACTAGGTGAGCTTAGGGTAAGTGCAATTATCTGTTTGTGGCCCAATTGAAATGAATCATACCTGTTTGTAACTTCTATGCTTTTTACCATTATAGGCCAAAGCCAAAAAGAACAAGAAGAAAATGCCCATGAGGACTTATGTGCTCCCTCCTCCAAATGCGCCACCAACTCATAATGATCAACCACCATCACAAGAGGAAATTCATGTTTCACAATCTGCCTCTCCAACAATGATTAGGTCCAACACTATTTAGTTTGAATAATTTTTCATTGAAATGTTGATTTAATTTTGGTATGAAGTTTGTGTCACTCATTGAACCTTGGATTGGTATGGTGTTTGTATAGGGAAATAAGCCTGCTCGTGCACCCCAGCCACCAACCCATGAAAGGCAAATTCTAATGGTGCCAACTCCAAAGCTACTTCAAACACTTTAACCATCCTTTAGGCCCAAACAGAGAATCTCTAAACCCCAACACCATTAGCTAGTGTTTTCATCCCTGCTGAGCCACCACCACCCGAAGCATCTCAACACAATGCAAGAACAACTTCTGATGAACTTTCTTTGGAGACGATTGCAGCAGATGCTGGAACAACTTCATCCAGAATCATCAAGTAACTAACAAATCCAGCCTTCAACCCCCTAGGAAGAATTAGATAATTAGGAGTCTATGAACTTTAAAATTGTATAATTATATGTCTTTTGGATATGTTTTTTTATAAACTGGATGAGGTTATGGTCCTCACATAACATTTCTGCTTCTGATGCAGATAAGTACTCTAGTTTTAGTAGTTGTGCACATATCACAACTTCTATGATATTTTACTGTATTAAACAATGTCTACGTTGACACACTTTTGAATGAAATGTGCATTATGCAATGCTCATTATATCAGGTTGATTTCATTTACAAATCATCATTAGTTAAACAAATATCAAACCTTCATTACATTCATAAACACATTTGTTTCCAACAACTTTTGGGATCGTTGCCTATAATTAGTACCAAAACAGTTAATTTAAAACCCTTAACTAACCACATGAATGAAGCTATCATATCATTTTGATGAACTAAACAACGCACTCCAACAAAATGCAACTATAACTCCTAACATGATTATAAAAGTTCCCCTAAATTTATTTCTCCCAGCATCTCTTACCCACTTATTACACTCAGTCAGTAACATAGTATTCAATGAAGCGATTCTTTTTTTAATCCTCTCAATTGGGTCAGGGGCTACTCTTGAATTGCCCCCTTTATTGTGTTGGAAACAATCCACATATTCATCTAACCTCACAAAGTATTTGCAATTTGCCTCCTTGGCTGCATCACATTTAAGAACCCTATGAACAATAGAGACAAAGCCTTGCACAACAAAATTTAATAATAATCTCTTACCTTAAAATGTTGGCATCTAAAAAAAAGCCTGTTGGGATTAGATGAAGTCTTCGATTGAAACAAAATGACATAATCTCCACAGCTGCAAGTAGGTGCTACAAACTTCCTACTCATCTTCCTCGAAGAACCTCCGCCGGTGCTCCCACCGTTCCCTCCGGAACCAATGGTAGCACTGTAGCTCTCCTCACAAGCCCTTTCTTTCCTCTGGGCGATCTTGAATCTCTATTTTTCATGGCCATTTTCTTCCCAAACCTTCAAGCGTAAAAGAGAGAACTCACCAAATTAGGGTTCAATTCAACCCCAAATACCACAATGTCAATTTAGAATGGACTAAGGGGTTTATGAGTCTCATTTTGTAGTGAAAATTGCACATTTGGCATAGCCGTTGCCAGATCAGCTGCACAACTGATATATTATCATCTTAACTTGCTCTCAGTCAGTAATGTGGATTAAAAAATCTATTTTCTTATATGTTTAGGGACCGAATTAGATTTTTAAAATGTTCAGGGGTGGCAAAGTCTAGCTAATATCAAAATGTTCGGTCGAGAACGGGTTTTACTCTAATTTAATATATATAATATATTAAATATTCCTGTTATATAAAATTCTTCTTTGTGATATAAATTAAAGTATATAAAACATTTGTGGCAACATAATAAAATCAATATTTATATACCAAAAAAAGCAAATAGTTTCTTTTAATAAAAAAGGATTGTGCTAAGTGTATATTAAAAATAGTCACAAAAATCAATCATCAGTGCTTAATACATATTGAAATATAAAATACATGTGTAATTTAATTCATTTTAAGTGTGTATTTTATATTTTAATATGTATTATATGCTTTGCAAATAGAATCATCGGGTTGGTAAATTGATAATCTTTAGAACATCAGATAAAGGATTTCCTAATAAAATAAAAGAATAATAAAAATTATTTGTTTTCTTTTAAAATTTAAGGAAATTTAAATCGCTCAATCATACTAAGTTTTTTATTAAATTTTGTTTTATAAAGACTAGTTTTCCACCTTTGAAAATGCATCGGAGACTAATAAGTTGTTCTTTTATTTTATTAGTTAGGGACTAATTTATCACATTAAAAGAAAAATATAAATGAAATTTACTGATTTATTCAAATTTTGTGACTAGCTATTAGAACTTAGAATGGATCGGACCAAGACATTTAATTAATTTTTTATAATTATTATTATTATGAAATATAAGATGTCAAATCATATCGTAGTATACTAAAATAGCCGTCAAGAAAATATTGAAATTTTCCATTCAATAGCAACAGCAAGCGTCAACTGTAGAATTAAAGTATATATGAAATGAAATTGAAGCATGCGAAAGTGTAAAGAATGGTCACAGCACATGAAAGTTGACGATGGCTTTATTATTTGTAGTTATGAATAATATGATCCAACTAACTTACTTAATTTCTTTGGCTTCTTCATTCATCTCTTTTTATTGTAACAAATTCATCTCCCATTTCAAACTTTTCATTTCACGCCATGAAAATTTAATTTCTGCCGCTGAAAATGAAGCATGTACATGTATCATTAGGCTAGAAATAAGTCAACACTCATAAAAGCTAACCATAATAGTACTATTAAATTAAATAACTTATCGTAAATTAAGTACTTGCAGTAATTTATTAAATTCTTTTGCTATCGTGATTAGGATATCAACCATCAATTACAAAGTGACTAATTTTGCTGACTTGTAAACACCTCAATGAATGAGTGACATAGGTTGCTTGAAATTTTAGAATTTTCTATCCAAGACAAGGATTATACCATCATCATCATTTATGGGAGTCTGTACAGTGAAAATTAGTTTGGATAAAAAGTGAAAATTATAACTAAATTTTTTTATGGGAATTTTTGTATTTACAATTCATGATACTTTATTTTTTAATTATGAAAAAAAAATACTCCTCATTAAAAATACTCTTCACGTAACATTTCCCAACATTTAATTATGAAAGAATAAAAATGTTTCACTTAATAACCATACTCTCATATGAGGCTACACTTTCCCAACCAACAAATCAACTGAAGATTTAATATCGAGTCATGCTAAATCGTTAATACAAAGTCGAACAACAGTAATTAATAATCAAATTCTTCTTCTATTTTGGCACCACAACAATCTTTGTCTATTGTATAATTTATTTATTTTAAACTGGATGATCACATCTATATATTTAGATGTTCACTTATTTTAAACTTAATAATTACGTGATGTTAATTAATGTCAGTTATCAAAGTATTAGTCACCTAGATTTATTCTTTAATATTAAAATGAAATGTCATGATAATAAACAGGAATTTATAGTTTACAATTGAAAACTCTGAACGGTGAAGTATGTAAAAATCAAACGAACTACATATACATAAAAAAATTAGTCACAAAACCTATCATATGTTTAAAATATATAAGTTGGAATACTAAATATAATTTAATTTTGATACACTGATAATGTAAAAAGCTTTACACAATTATATAATTATAATCTTTTTTTAATAACTAATTAAGAAATCAATAAAAAAAATTATTTTTACAAACGTATATGTGACTGAATAAACATATAAAATATATTTATATTGACATTGAAATTAAATTCATATAAAATATATGTTAAAAATAATTTACGTAATAGAACTAAATAATATAATCTTATCCTTCCTTAGTAAAGTTTAATTCACTTTAATTAATAAATTATACAAATGAAGTTAAACATAATATAATCTTATCCTTCCTTAGTAAAGTTTAATTCACTTTAATTAATAAATTATACAAATGAAGTTAAACATGATCTGCAATTTCTGAAACTTCTTTTCTTTTTAAAATCCCATTTTAGAATAGGAGGAGGAATGAACTATATATAATAAGATGAGTATTAAATAAACATTCATATATAAGACACGTGCAAAATAAAAGTGAGATATTGACGATTCGACATTGAATGAGGAACTCATCCCCCTGAAATAATTTGCACACTAAACGTGTTGAAAACGAAATTAAATAATGGTGTGTGAAATTAAATAATCTCCTTTTTGGTAGGGTAGTTATGTTCGATAAATCACATTTAAACACTACATACATATGTGATACTTTTCATGTAATAAATATGCAAAATAAACTATACATACAATCTAATAGTTTTTAACATTTCATAGTCTGATATCTACGTATCTAATAAGAAGAATAGAAATACGCAAAATAAACTACACTTTTTTTTTTTAATTT
>JASCZI010121171.1:40589-52144 GCA_036250425.1 Stylosanthes scabra | reverse complement strand
ATGGACACTTAAGACACGCGTGTCGGACAAGTGTCCGTGAGTGTCGTGTCCAAAACGTGTCCGACACGCGGACACGCCAATTCGCGGAAGTGTCCGTGCTTCATAGCTCAGGACGATCATAGCTGGCATATATCAGATGCTGTTAACCTATTAACACCAGAAAAAGCAGCATGCCTAGATACAAATGAGAATTTCATACCTTATGCCTTTGCACCAACTGTTTAAGCTGTTCCCATCGAACAATATTAATGTCTTCTTTTGCACTGGATGACCGCCTACCGTCTTGCCACTTCGCTCGAAGTTCAGAAGCAATAGCTGCAAATACAATTCACTCATTATATGCCGGATGATAGCAGGAAATCCACAAGCATCATACAGTGATAGGAGAGGAATACATTGATCAGGAATCATGTCTAGGATCTTCTCATATCTCTCCTCACTAGAAAGTATATTTTGACTTGTAAGAAGTTTTGTCTCAAAATATTCCTTCAGAACTTCAGTATATGATCTCCTGCAGATATCAAACGTTCTTTAGAACATCGAATTATGGATTTAGCTAGGAAGGTCAGTGATTCACTATGAAACTTACGCAAGAAAGGGATGCAGAACTTGACCCATCAAAGTAACCTTCTTATTGCTATTTTCATTTCCCTGGAAAGAATATAAATCAAAGACATACCTAATACAAGAATTCACAAACTAGATAATTAGGACAAGAACTAACATACCTTGTAGACACGAAAATAGTCCGCAACTGCTGCTCTCTGCTCATTAGTCAACCTGCAAGTGTAATGATAACATTTGAATATATGTTTATGGCCCATAGTAGCCAAAGCAAGCCCAAAAAAAAGTTTTGATGATAGTGTCTCATGGCCTCACCTTCTTGCCTTTCTATCACAGACCCAACAATGTACACCACGTCGACCACTATATACCCAGAGAATATGTCTAAACCCAAAGTCATCTGAAAGAATAAATCAACACAATAATCAACTATCTGACTGCACACAAGAATGGTGATAGACAATAGTAGTTTACACAATCAAATATAGGGTTTTATGGAGAATGGCCACAAAGACAACTTTAGTCTCGTACTCTCATTTCATAGACAATGTATAAATCACAAATTCTACACTAGCTTTCAGTCTTTCACAGCATATGCAAGATGCAAAGAACTACCTCTTAAGGAAGTATCGATTACTTTGATAGCTACGGTCATTAATGGCCAGCAATCGAGACAAACATCAGCACCTGAGCAGCAGTATCTAACATCATCATAATCTGTCATATCCTACAAATCACAATTACCCAGCAAATACTAAGAAGCCCATAGAGAAGTAGTAGTAAACCTCATAAGTATATTTTAATTTGAATAGTTTCTTACTATATCAAAAATCAGCTCCCTCTCAACCGGAGTGAGAACATTATCTCCAGCATAGGCATTCCTATTTGCAGGCTGCAATACATTTAAAGCACACATCAGAGTTCATCCAAAAATATGGGGACTAGTTCTACATTTATTACTCTCCCTCTCTCTATATATGTTGGTTATTTCTCTTGTAACAACAACACCCAATAATTCACACAATCAGTAACATTATCTTTCTCTCTTTTGTCTAGTTACTCTATTAATACAACTACTTAGTTAACTCAATAATACAAGCATCAACAACAATATCTTTCAGGATTAAGAGAGAATTAAAAGAAAGATGGTTTCATATCTTACATTGAGGTTGTAGATGGGTCCAATATCTATCTTCAAAGGGCACTTTTCTTTGATGGAGTTTTCAAGTTCGGCGGCGCTATTGAAGGTATTGTAGCGCACAAATATATCATTATCCAACGTATAAGAGAATTCCCTTCGCACCAAGTAAGATGAATCACAACCGGGATGCTTCCCATCTACAAATACAAAAACAAGAAATATTCATTATTCAAGAAAAGGAAAAAGATTATAAAAAAATATTATGACAGTAGAACGGAATTAAGCTTACCGTTACCGTAAGACATCCATCTATACAAATCAGCATGAGGAAACAGCTTACCTAGGGTTCAAAATATCAATGAATAAGCATAAAGATATAAATATTTACAATAAAGTGAAATTGTGGGAATTGAATGTGGCAGGAAGAGAAATGAAGTTACTGTAATATAATTTGAGATAACTGGGGTTGAACTCATCAGGAAGGGCAGCGATTTGGCCTCGCTGAGGCAGTTGTGGTTCATCGATGAGCATGTTATCGCTTTCTTCTTGAGCTCCCTGGCGAGTCATTTTCAGCAGTTGTTGGGGATCTGAAATTGAAGTGTGGAGAAGATGAAGATGAAGTTTAAGAGAACATGAAGATAAAGAACAACAAGAAATTAGAAACTACAACAACCAGAAAATCAGGGAGGAGAGAGGACTACCTACAGGCACCACCGCACCAACCAGAAGGCTGGAACGCGACGTTCGGAACTGGAAGGCACGATTGGAGGCGGCGACTGGAACTAGAAGGAACGGCTGGTGAAGGCGATGGAGAGCTCGGCGAACTTGAGTTGAATCGTGGCTTGAAGCTCAGGCAGAGGAAGAACGGTGAAGATGATGGGAGACGGTGGCTGTGGAGGTGGAGGTGGTGGGTAGGAGTGGAGGAAAGTGGAGATGAAGAGATTGGAGTAGATGGCGGGAAGAAGAGCTCTTGAGGCGGGAAATAAAGAGTGTGCCCGTAATTTTCTTAAGGGCCCAGAGGTCCAACTGCCCAAGCCCCAAGGGATACAGCTGAGCTATTTGGATTTTTTGTTTTGCTCCAGCTCCACACTCAGCATGGCTCAAGACCAAATGACCAAAATCAAAACTAAAAGAATAACTGTTTGGTTTTTTTTTTTTTTTTTACAATTATTTGGATTGAATCCAATGCTATTAATATTAGGATTATACTTAGGTGCCTTATACAGGACAAACTTATCTGTATAAAGATGTACAGATTAAAGGGGATATTGTATAATGTTATGGTACCTATGCGACAGCTACTTACACGTGTAATAGTTGATGATGTCATGATGTCATCACTTGCGTAGCCGTATGGAGATGGGTGATGAGCCAAAGATGGATGGTTTAGGGTAGCGCACGGAGACTGGTAACCCTAGGTGGGCATTGGGGGTTGGCTGGCCTATTCTCATGAGGTGGGTTACGATCATAGTTATAAAAATCGGATCAGACCTGTTGGTTCAACCGAAAAATCGAAATACTAGTGGCCTGTCCGGTCCAATTTGATATAAGAATCGAAGTTGCTGTTAAATCGATCAAAACCAGTCAAAATCACATTAAACCGATCAACTCGGACTAAACAGTGAACGGTCTGACCGTGCGAGTTTACCATAGTCTAGCGCATCCGCATGTCCACGTATGTATTACACTAAATTGAAAAGGTCGAATCATAGGGGTTCGAACTCTACCCATTGGCCCACTGGCATGAATGCACACGCTATGCCACTAGGCTACACTTTATTTTAGTGATTTTAGTACATATTAATAATTATATAGGTTATTTAGTACCAAAAAATATAAAATCCAAACTTGTATTTTTATTTATTTAAGATCGATTTAATGATTTTATTAGTGACTCATCGGTTGAACCTCTAACTCATTGACTTTGTAACCTTATCGATTCGATGACCGATTCGGTTCTTACAGCTATGGTTAGGATTGAAATATAAAGAGTAATCTTTAAAAATATCATAACAAAAAAACAAAACAGAAATAGAAACTTTCAATTAAGGATACCCAATAGCCCCACATGACCTTATGCCTTAAGTTCTCCCTCTAGTCTCTTTTCCAGAAATAAAGTTTGACACAAATAAACTTAGTGAACCTCAACTACTAACTAACATTGGTTTATGAACACCTCAATAGATAATTACATTATATTTAAACCTTAATATTATATTTTCTTATACTTTCACCTCAAATGTCAATTAAATTTTAAAGATATATGATATATTATCTTAAATATAAAGTATCTTTTTAAATTAACTATGAAAAGACTAAAATATCATTTTTTAAAATAATATTGCAAAAAGACTAAGGTATCATTTTTAATATTTTGACAAAAATATTTTTTTAGGATTAAATTAAAAAAAACTAAAATACCCTTTAAATTAAGGTTGTTAAATTGTATTATGATTTATTAATTTATATATTGAAAATAACTAAAATGCCACTATAGTTGATTTTAAGAAACCTTTATATGATTACTTAATAGTTAATAGTGTTTGATTGTATAAGATATAAGAAATTTTAATTTTAATTTAAAAAGACTTAAATATACATAAAGTTTATTTAAGAGGCTAAATTTTTCCCCTTAAAAAATAATTTTAAAAGATTAAAATAACCTTATAATAATGTTTTAAAACTAAACAAGCTTCTAGGATTAACTACAAAGACTAAAATACCTTTATAAGATTAATAAAAAATATTTTATTGCAATTGGAAATTAGGAATTTGAATCTAATATTATAAAGGCTAAAATACATTTTAATTTAATTTTAGAAACACTAAAGTGTCCATTCAATATTTATTTTAAAAAGACTATAATATTTTATAAGATAATTTAATTTCATTAAAAAATGTAGAAATTTGTAATTTTATACTAAAAAGACTAGAATACACTTCTAATAATTTTTTTAAAAGATTAAAATACCCCCTTTAGGATCAAGGTTTTTTAATTGTACTAAAAGTGATAAGTTTGAATATTTTAAAAGATTAAAATACCATTATAATTAATTTTTAATTTTTAATATAATAAAATAAAATTTTAGGCTTAATTTAAAAATACTAGAATACCTTTGTTTATAGGACTAATTAATAGTGTTTGATTGTATTAGAAATTAGATTGAGTTTAAGTTTTAAAAAATAAAATATTTTTTAGCTAATTTTAAAGGCAACGTTCGTTTTTTTAAGGATTATTTTTGAAAAACTAAAATACTCTCTTAGAATTAAATTTGTTTAAATGTATTAAAAATTAGATACTTTAGTTTTATTAAATGATGATTTTTTTTTTTTGGGAAAGATTTTTGCTTCGAAAGTAGCTTTCTTGTTTTTGGTAAATTGCTTTGAAATTAACTTTCTGTTTAATGTTTTTTTTTTTTTTTGGTAAGCTATGTTTAGTGTTTTTCATATCCTTCTCAATACCAACTCAAACTAAACTTGTTTTCGATCCAAATAACCATACATCGAGCATGGCTCACAAGGCCCAACAGAAAACTCCATCACAACAATGCCCAAATCCCTCCCAAACAGCTCGAGCCGGCTTCCTCTCCCTCCCATTATCGAATCATGCCCACTCCTGCAAACTGAGACCCATTAGAGAGAAAAATAAATCACCTGCCATAATAAATATGCCTCTACATATAGAATGTTCTGTACAATATAACTCACCTTATACTTATCATTCACAAAAACCTCTCACATTTCAAAAATGGCAAACATGTACAACACATTTTTCACAATTATGTTGTTATTAGCACTTTTTAACAACAATGTCAAAGGAATGGGTAGATTGAATCCAATGGATTCTTCTACGCATTAGTTATTGTCATACTTTATGACTCATTCCAACAGATTCAAATTCAAAAACACCACATCCTTTATATCATAATAGTGATTATGTCAGTATAGTGGATAGAATGAATTCAAAAGATTATTCTACATACTACCATAATTTAAGACTCGTTCCAACTGGTCCGAATTCAGAAACACCACATCCTTTACAATAAAATAGCGATCATGTCAATGTAGTGGGTAAATAAAACCAAAAAGTTCTTCTACATACTACCATAATTTAAGACTCGTCCTAACTAGTCTGAATTCAGAGGCACCGCATCTTTTACATCAAAATAGCGGTTATGTTAATGTTGTGGGTAGAATGAACTCAAAAGGTTCTTCTATATACTACCATAATTTAAGACTCGTTCCAACTGGTCCGAATACAGAGACACCACATTCTTTACAATAAAATAGCGATCATGTCAATGTAGTGGGTAAATGAAATCAAAAAATTCTTCTACATACTACCATAATTTAAGACTCATCCCAACTAGTTCGAATCTAGAGGCACCGCATCTTTTACATCAAAATAGCGGTTATGTCAATGTTGTGGGTAGAATAAACTCAAAAGGTTCTTCTACATACTATCATAATTTAAGACTCGTTCCAACTGGTCCGAATCCAGAGACATCACATCCTTTACATCAAAATAGCGATCATGTCAATGTAGTGAGTAGAATGAACTCAAAAGGTTCTTCTACATACTATCATAATTTAAGACTCGTTCCAACTGGTCCGAATTCAGAGACATCACATCCTTTACATCAAAATAGCGGTCATGTCAATGTAGTGAGGAGAATGAACTCAAAAGATTCTTCTATATACTACCATAATTTAAGACTCGTCCCAACTGATCCGAATCCAGAGGTACCACATCCTTTACATCAAAATAGTGATCGTGTCAATGTAGTGGATAAAATGAACCCAACCAATTCTTTTACATACTACCATACTTTAAGACTCGTTCCAACTTATTTGAATCTAGAGGCACCACATCCTTTAAAAGTGTGATCATGCCAAAAGATTGAGTGTTTATCAAGGGTGTCACATCTATATCCATTTTTGAATAATAATAATCAAGTAATTTTTCGGGGCTCCGAGAAACTAGTAACAAAACTTCAAAACCTTAAGTATTTTAGCTTTTAATATGTGTACTTTATTATTGTATTTGCCGGTATGTGTTATCAAAAATCAAATTATTAATAAAGAATTCCATCATTACAAATATTTTGAGATTATTTTAATACTATTTAAGTATTCATCATTGATTTAAAAATAACCAAATCAAATCAATATTCGACAACAAGTAGGCAAAATTATCCAAATATAATGATAGTGATTTTCAAGATTCCGACTCAAAAGATTTCCTAAATTTGTTTTCTAGTTTATGTAACATATAAATTTGATTAGATTCAAATGGAGATTGAAATTGAATAGAAGTGAATCACTCTATTTTCGATCTATCCATTTTTTCGATGAACAAGAGAAACTCACTCAACCTCACTTGTTTACACTATGATTTTATCACAAATTTAAATAATGATTCTATATTTAACTAATATCTGTCTGTTTATTTCTCGACTATAAGAAGTATTTATACACCTTATAAGTTAAAGTTAACTACCCTAAATCAATTAAAATAAACACTCTAACACTTAAAATATAAAATACAATTAATAATAAAAAATAATATTTGTACTTTTCATACCATAAACATATGAAGCACTAGCAACGACGCCTTGGCACACTACACTTCATGTCTTATTTTGTCGTCTTCGACTCATTTTCATTTTTCTTGTAGATGCCATTGTCTTAATCTTCACTACTATCACGGCTCTAACAATAACTCGAACTATGTTTATTAATCGTGAATCTCACTCAAATTTATATCACATACACATAGACAAAGCATGGCCACTAGATACATAATAGTTTAAAAACTAAAGCTAAGTCACTTATGCTATAAATATGTGCTTGCGCATTTTGAAATCAAGTGATGTAATTATAGGAAAATTATCAGGTGTTCCACTTTACAAAAAGGAAACATCAATGTACCCCGTACGAATAGTTTCCAAGTTGAAATTTGTCATTTAGCAAATGGTTAAATGACAATGATAACCCTAAGTGAGTATTAGCTATTTACCAAAATAACCTCATTTAAATCATTCTGTCGATATCCACCCTTTGTCAATGTATTTTTTATTCCAAATATTCATCATTATTTTCCTTTTTCGAATAAGGTCAGCGCCTCTCTACAAACGGGTCCCATGCAAAATTTTTTTCCCTTGAACATATCCACGTCTTCATTTTACATATCCACCCTTGTACATATCCATAATTTCTTGTTGTCAAAATATTCACTTTTATCTTTTTTTTTTCTTCATGCATATGCCAAAAACGAAAACAACATAGCCCCAAAACTAAATGACGACCCGACCTGGTACTCTCGTCAATTCTAGATGCGCAGCGCTGCTCCATGGACGACGTCTCTACCCTGATGAAGACCGAAGAGGATGATGTCATTGTCGTGTTCCCTCATTATTGCACTATGCCATTGCTTGTGTCTGGGTTGCCTCTGCCGCTACTCTTTCTACTCCCACCAGCTCCTAAATTAGTTGCACCTCGGCTTGGATGGATGTCGCTCAAGCTTCTCCAGTGACGAGTGAGACAAATATGTCACCCTTAAAGATACCATACCTACCAATTAAACAACCTATTGATGGACCACATTGATCCTTCCCACGTTGCTCACCACAAAAGAATTTTTTCGAAGCATCTTTACCGTTCCAATTAAATACGAGAAATCTTAGCGATTATTAATAACAGTACACCAGTGTTCTGCTTCCATAATTATAATCAGAGTATTCATGCAAGAGAAATAATTTGGAGACCTAAATTATACATTTTTAATATTTTTAAAAAATAATATTTATGATTGAATTCTTTACCATTTTAAGTGTTAGGCCTATAACTAGGCTTAGGTGGTGAAATCGCGTCTTAGGTGGTTTGGACATGTGGGAAGAAGGCCAACAGATCACCCAGTTAAGAGGGTGGATCTAATGGAAGATGGACAAGGAGTGAGAGGGAGAGGAAGACCTAAGCAGACCATCCATGAGGTGGTTAAACGAGACCTAAACGTCAACGGTCTATCTGTAGACATGATACATGATAGAGCACAATGGCGTCGTTTGATCCATGTAGCCGACCCCACCTAGTGGGACAAGACTTTGTTGTTGATGTTGTTGCCTATAACTAGGCTTATGAGTTAGATTTCTCTGGCATAACTCTCCATGCAATAACATAATTAGTTCACTTGTCCTTTCTCTCACTCTTTCTCTTTTGTGTATACTAAGTCATCTTTGATTTCATATTCTCTTCTCATTAAGAACTGTTATGTTGTTGTTTCTTGATCATTGAGGCACCAAATGTCAGAGACATGGACACGATTACCATCGTTTGTTTCCTTGGATACAAATATTAAGAGACACACTTACACACACTTACCCACAAAAGTTATGTATTTTGTGTCTCTCCATATGGCTGAGACACGGAGACACAACCCATGAGACACATGCAAAAAGGCATTTTTATCTTTAAATATTTTTCAAATTCCTAATTTTAACTAACCCTGATCACTCTTATCTCTATCTGCACCTTCATCCTCCATTCATCCCCCTCCATCCTCCTTCCTCCCTCGTCTTTCTCTACCACCGCTCTCACCGTCCAACACCTCTGCTAGCACCGTGACTGTTGCCCCTACGCGCGACCTTGCTTCACCCTTGCCACCGCGGGACTTTCCTTGTCTGCGAACTTTGTTTGCTCCAGCCTCTGGGCGCCAAGCTTTCTCCCTTTACCAGCGGCAGACCATCCTCTCTTTGTCTTCGCCTTCGTCGTGATTAGCATTCTCCCTTAACCGTCTTGGTTTTTGTTCACTCCTTGTTTGCCGATGTCGTCGCTACGACTCCTCTGCTTCGCTTCTTCCTCCACCGCCTCATAGATCTGACTAGTTGGCTCTTTCTCTGCCGCCGCCATTGTCGCACCTCCCTTTGCATGACAGATTTGCCTCTCTTCCGCAGCTCCATCTTCCTCTCGTTCTTTGTTTTTATTTTTAAATTTATATATAATTCATTTATCATTTATTTGAATTTTAATTATTTTTTCTTATGTTGAGTTGGATTGAATTTGATACTTCTAATTTGTTCTTTGTTTTTTTTTTTTTTTGGTTATGGATAGTCAGATTTGAGAATGTTAATGGTGGTAATTTGAACTAATAATGGTGGTAAATTGGTGGTGGTGGTTTGTGACAGGAACAATATTGTAATTCACTTAGAATTGTAGTTTGCAAGAAGAGGTGTACTTGTATAGTTGTATATCAAACAAGTTCAAAAATTTCAGGTCTCATTGTGTCTATTATTTTGTGTCTTTGTGTATGTGTCTTAATGTTTTGGCGAATACTAGTGCGCTCTAAAGAAAATAAGGAGTGCACACTCCTTGAATTTTAAAATATAAATTATAAATTCTAAATTTGAAATTATGAGCCCTAAATTTTAAATTTTAAATCTAAACTCATATAATTTGAATCCAAAACTCTAAATCTTAATCATAAACCCTAAATTCTAAATTTTAATAAAGTCTAGATTTGAATTATGATATAAAATATAATAAATAGAGAACTTAAATTTATTTAATTAACAAAGAGCGCAATACTCCCTACTTAGTAAGGAGCGTTTAAGGACGAGACTAATGTTACTCAACCAGAATGAAATCTGAAGGATCTTCACGGTCACCAATATAATTTACGTCCATTATTAAATATATCTGACGACACAAATTTAAAGATACTATTATATCTTATTACATTGAAAAAAGCTTTTAAAAGTGTAAATTAATAATTTGTAAATTTTTGTCAAACATTAAAAAAATAAAATGTTTAAGACAAAAAAAAATAAAAATAAAAAATCCTCTTTTGTTTATTTTTGGATGTTGAAATTTTATATCATTTTGTATAATGTTCTACGTAATTAAAAAAATCCTCTTTTGTTTATTTTTGGATGTTGAAATTTTATATCATTTTGTATAATGTTCTACGTAATTAAAGTAATATTCTAAATGAGTTCGCAAAAATTCTTTTACCTGAATATTTTAATATATATATATATATATATATATATATATATATGAAGAAATTATCAGATTACATCATTTTCAAAATAATGATCCATTTGTACCATTTCGTATTTATTCCGTGGCAGGTCATCATGATTTAGAAAAATAAAGAATTCATGCAAATGATTATGTGAGAAATGTGTTACACATGATCCATGGGAGGAAGCAGCTTATTTCAGTAACCATTATACCTTACCACGGATCTTGTTTATTTGCCTATTCCAACAACATCATTCTCTTTGGTACATTGATGTGTTAAATTTACTTATTTTTTATAAATAATTTGTATTATTTTTTCCTAATCAATACGTATAAGATGATCCATGATATGAAAAATCATATATTTTATTATTATACCTACTATTATTTTTATTCTTGTATTATATAGGAATCAAATATCAATAAATATATGCATTATGTAACACCCATTCTTAGAATACAAAATTCATTACATCAACTGATAAATTGACTGTACGAATACAAGCAAATATACAAATATATGGCTGTCTCCCGTACAACATGAAAATAATAATCTACAGGTTATTTATATATAATCATGTAGAATTAGTACACACAACTATAAAGAGCTTGCCTTCCAATGGCCCTTAGTGAGCTAAATCTGAAACCACACACAAATACATAGATATAATGAGAATTTAAAATTCCCAGTAGATAAAAGAAAATCATTTAGTGGTTTCAGCCGTTCTTCACGGAAAATAACTTGGCTATCACAGTTATATCAAAATAATGCTATGATATGCAATGCAAATGTCTTCATCACATTTTATTTATCTTTTTACTTGATCTA
>JASCZI010121171.1:0-32016 GCA_036250425.1 Stylosanthes scabra | reverse complement strand
CCATTTCATATATATATATATATATATATATATATATATATATATATATATATATATAAAAGTAACTTACCTATTAAATTAATCAATTTTTAAAATTGTTAGATTAATCTTTTCATACAGAAATTGATTTATGTAATAAATAATAATTTCAGAAGATTATAAATTAGTGAGTACTAAAATCTGACTTAAATTTTTTTATTTTTTGTCATTATTTTTTTAAAATTATTTGATTGTTTTTATTTTTGTGTTTTTTTGGTGTACAAATTATTTGAATATTACTCACGAAACTGAATTTTTGTTTTTTGGACTTTAAAAAACCTGAAATCCTTTAAAAAATAGCACAGTAGCCTAATACAAAAAAGTGGCACCTTTTTTTTTAACATGGAAACTGTAACTCGATTTGTTTTTGGATCATGTAGGTCTTTCAGTCAATACACAACGAAATAATACAAAAAGGCCCAACACATACTTCCGAAATACTAAAATCTAGCGCTGTTAAACGGGGTCCATTTTCATTTATAACGACGGATAAACAAGCTAGTTCGTTTAATTAATTAATTAATTATTTTTAAAAAATAAGCAAAAATTTTAATTTTTAACTTAAAAAAATTATTTTTGACAAAAGAACTTTTTATAGCCATAAAATATTAGAAAAATAAAAATTTTTAGTTGATGAATCGGGTTTTTGGATCGAATAAGAGAAAATATAAAAAAAATGCTATTTTAAACGGTACGAGCCTAAAGACAAAAACCTACCCATTTAATCAGATAAACGGACTGGTCCAATAAGGTTGACCTATTTTGACCGCCCTATTAAAATGGTAAAACGACTCCCTATTAGGCTATTTTCTGAGTCAAATTAGTATTCGTGTCAAATTTTGATAAAAAAATTAGACAAATTAGTTGATATTATTATCTGATAAAGACATAATAGTTCTTAATTTTTTTAAAAAATTCTTACATCACTCGTTACATGAACAATCTAATATAATACTGATTTATCTAACAAGATAAAAGTTTGAAAATTTTATTTAGTGATCACAATTTATTGAAAACTGAAATATCTAAATATCTAATTAACAATTATTTAGAGATTAACCTTTTTTTTCGGTGGTAAAAACTTTTTTATTTAACAGAGATTAATTTGAAATAGGGTAAAATATATCTTTTGTTCTTGACGTTTTTAAAAATTTTCAAAAATACTCCTAACGTTTTTTATTAGTTTCAATTTCACCCTTACTTTCAAGTATTTGATGGTCAATGTGTCGTTAACAATATTTTTTTAAATTACCTTTAAAATACTATTAATTTTCATCATCATTATCATGAGTTCATTATTCTTCTCTATTCAATTTTTTTTTTCAAACCCACTTTCTACCATCAATATTTACCACCATCGTCATTTTTCCTCCCTTCCATATTGACTCCGATGTCATCGCCACGATCTCTATATATAACTCATCAAATCTTCACATTTGATAGGTATTAATGGTGGTGGATTATATATAAAAAGGTAAAATTGAAAAAAAAATTTTGATCACATATTGACTATAAAATATTTGATGATAATGATAAATTTGAAAATATTTGAAAACGTTAGAAATAAAATTAAATCAAATTAAATATTATAAATATTTTTAAAATTTTCACAAACGTTGATAACAAAAAATATACTTTACCTTTTTAAATATCAACGGTGCTACCAAATCAACAACCCATTAGACTATTGGTTGGACTATTGTTTTGGGTTCGAGTAAGTTCTTGGCTTAGCCCATTAGCTATTATAAAGGGTTATAATTTCTAATGACAAAAAAAAGGGGTTGTAATTTGTAATGACAAAAAAAGACCATTAGCTATTTTAAAGGGTTGTAATTTGTAATGAAAAAAAAGGGTTATAATTTGAGAGTAATATTTAAAGAGAAAGCTAGCCAATATATTTAGGAGTTAATGTACTTGATGATAATGATGGTAAATGAGTTACAGATAATAATGAATAATTATTTTTATTCTGTTTGGATGATAACAGTTTTTCAATTTCGAATGATAATTTTTTTAATTTTATATAATAATTTAATTATTGGCTCTTTAATGTTGATTGGTAGTACTAAATTCAAAATCATGAACAAGCTGTCTCTCGTGTTTTATTTGGACGTTGAACTGTCCATTAAAAATTTTAATTTCTTTTTGGGTCGAATTGGGCCTTATACAAAAAACCCAAGACATGACATACCCCAAACTAAAACCCTAGTTCCTCTCTCCCCCGGTGTCCCCTTCACTCTCTCTTTGTATCTCATATATAACTCACTCCACAGCTGCAGCACCACAATAAAAGCCTTTTAGGAATTAGGGTTCCTTCTCTCCCATCGCCGCATAACAGAGAACAAGAGAGAACAACAAGAAGAAGGAGGAAGAAGGAGTCGAAAATGGTGTCGGGTTCAGGAATATGCGCGTCACGTGTGGTGGTGGATGCAAGGCACCACATGCTCGGTCGTCTGGCTTCGATAGTGGCGAAGGAGCTTCTCAACGGTCAGAAGGTTGTGGTGGTTCGCTGCGAGGAGATCTGCATCTCCGGTGGACTCGTGAGGCAGAAGATGAAGTACATGAGGTTCCTTCGTAAGAGGATGAACACTAAGCCCTCTCATGGTCCCATCCATTTCCGTGCTCCTTCCAAGATCTTCTGGCGCACAGTTCGAGGGTAATCTCCTCAATTTTTTTTTTTTTCTTATAATTGTTTTGTTTGAATCTACACTGTGGGAGAAGGGATATCATTGGATGATATTAAAATGTCCTTTCTTTAATTACTTTTTGTTTGAAGGTTTTTGAATTTGACATTGGATTTTTAGTGTTTATTGTTTGAATGAATGATACGTGAATGAGTATAGTTAATCTTGAGAAATTTGTTGCATTTGGTTTGATATTGAATAGTTTTTCTTTTGAGCCTATTTATATTTAGAGATTGCTCTTGCTTTGGTTACTTGGTAGTTTGAAGATGATCTATTTAGTTTCTCAATTTTTAATTCTTTATTTTTGTTAAACAAATTATTTGTATGAAGTGATAGTAAAAAATGAGCTTGTATGAAGTTGTGTCTGTTATTATGGCTAGTTGTTGGACAAGAGGTATGTTTTTAGTATATATGTTCTGTATATATGTTTTTTCGAATCGTAGTAACTTGAATGTCTTGCTTGATACAATGCACCAGATTGTGTTGCAATCAAAGAAGAATCTATAATCTATGTTTCTCGTCAGAAAAGTTTGTGAGAAGAAATTTCTGTTTTGTAGAATGATACCACACAAGACAAAGCGTGGGGAAGCTGCACTTGATCGTTTGAAGGTTTATGAGGGAATCCCTCCTCCATATGACAAGACAAAGAGGATGGTCATCCCTGATGCCCTGAAGTAAGTTCCATACTTTTTTTGAAGTTGTGATAATAATGAATTATAATTTGCAGTTCACTAAGTATTACTCATAATTTTTCTTAATTATTCATCCTTTCTCTTGTGAATACTGATGATTAAACTGATAAATTGAACAGGGTGCTGAGACTTCAGAAGGGACACAAATTCTGCTTGCTTGGTAGATTGTCATCTGAGGTTGGATGGAACTACTACGATACCATCACCGTAAGTCATTGCTTTCTTAACATCTGCTTCCTTTATTCTTGTTCTCATATTTTAGTTGTCCATATCCACAAGACTTGGTTTCAGTGTTGGTCATTTATGTTCACCTTAATTATTTGCTTGAAATTTGGTATTCCCATTTCATTTTCATTTGTCATTGACATTAATGTGTTGTTACATGTATCAATGTATCTAGATAGATAGATTTTTATCCAGATATATTGATTCACTATGTATTACATAGTGACTGAGAAACAAAAGTTAATGGAAGAACTGTGTTTGCTTTAATCTTTTGCTTCCAAAGAGGGAAAGAATTACGTTTGCTAAAGTGAATAATTGTTGTATCAATCACAGGAGCTGGAGAAGAAGAGAAAGGAAAAGGCACATTTGTTGTACGAGAGAAAGAAGCAGCTCAACAAATTGAGGGTGAAGGCTGAGAAGGTTGCTGAGGAGAAGCTTGGTTCCCAACTTGATATCCTTGCTCCAGTCAAGTACTGAGTAGTCTTATTTTAGTGTTTTCAATTTTTTCTTTTTCTTTTTCTGAGTTATACCTAATTAAACTACCCGTTTCAATTTTGTTGGCTGTTGATTTTGTCGTTGAACCCTGGAATATATGATAATCTTGGAAGCTATTTTTATGTGTGTTTTTTTGTAGAATCTTCGTTTCATCCCGGGTCACAATCCTTATATTTGTTTGAATTTCATTTGATACCTTGAATGTCCAATATGCAAGGTAGATGTTAGAGACTAGTTTTATCATAAAATGGTGAAAGTGAAATTTTTGTTATGAAAAAATTAATTGATCCAGCACAGACGACTTTGGTTTAAAGATAAACAAATTAAAATGGACGCATAACCAAGGTTGTCAAACTTGCGAGTTTAAGTAAACTCGTAAAACTGAGGTTCGACTCCCAAGTTAACTTGTAAATTCGCATGAGATTATCTATTATATAAAAATAAAAATATGTCATACATAATCTCAAATTTAGACATTCAAAATTAAAATTTTAATTTTAGAGCACATAATAAGCTAAACTAGTGATATATATTTATGATTATTGCAATGATAATTATTAATTATGTAAAACACAAATTGGGAGCAAAGAGGAGTGAGTGTGAGTAAGTTAATAATTTTGTAACTTTAATTTTTAAGAGATTGTATTCTTTTGGGCAACATGACTAGGTTAAATTTCAAATTCGTTGACTCGCTTATAAATTCGTGAATTTGAGCGAGTTTATCCGAGTTTATACGAGTTCAACCGAGTTTACTGGAGTGCGAGTTTAGTGTCAAGTTGACTCAATTACACTACCTAAACGCGTAAGAGTTTAAGAGTTAACACTAGAGTTTAACAACCATGCGCATAACTATTGAATTTTAAAAAAAAAAAAAAAATAAGTTGTATAGTTGCTCTGTTGTTGAATATCAATAGTATTTCATATAGAAAACCAAATACAAATTAGAAAAGAAAAATTCGAGATAACCTTGAGAACATTTTGCATTCAAGAACAAGGATGGAGTATAATTTTTTGGGAGAAGTATTCTTTTAGCCATAAAGATTTTGGCTCAAAATCAAATAGGTCCTAAATGTTGTCAAAATTGCCATAAAGGTTTAACATTTTTATTAAAAAATCATTTTTACCATTTTGCCCTTATGCCTTTTATTTTATATTTATATTATTTAAAAAAAAAGGATGAGATTCTAACACACATATTCCTTTTTCGCAATTAAGCACAAAAGAAAGAAGATCAGATTCAAACATATATTCAACAATCAATTAACAATCAATTAAGCACAAATTAATAATGAAGTACTCAAAAATCATATACCAAATTTATGAAACAAGAAAAAAAAATAGAACAACAAGAAAAAGGGGAACTACAAGTAATCAGATTGTATAATATCACCGGATTGCATAACAAGAAAAAAATCATATACCAAATCAATTTCCTCTATAACTATTGCCAACCACCAGAAAAAAAATCAAAGATTTATTCTGCATTAATACTTTGACAAAATACACCAAGCAAGCACACGATAGAAATAGAGATAGAGAATATTAACTTTGATGAAATAGGGACGGTGAAACCGGTAGTGAAACCGAGGAGGCGGCAGGTGGTGGAGGGATCGTTGGAAAGTTGGGAATGGTGTTTGGAGGCTTTGAATCATGAGACTAGAGTTTCTCATGGCTTACTGGGAAGGGGCTCAATGCTTTTTTTTTTTTTTTTTTATTTAATGAGAGGGCATTTGTTTTATGAGAGGATAAAATTGTCAAAATGTTGATTTAAAAAAAAATTAAAACCTTTATGACAATTTTGATAAAAAAATGTTCGAGACCAATTTAATTTTTAGCCCAAATCTTTATAGCCATAACAGTACTTATCCCTAATTTTTATTTCTAAGAGCTAAATCTACTAATCTAATTTCAAATGAACCCTCAATTTATACAGTATCTTTACTCTATTTAATATACCATGAATAGGTTTTATTTCAATGTATTTAAGGTGAAATTTGATTCTTTCATTTAAAGTTTCATACTTGCGCCTTATGCCACTATCTCAAATTATTTTGTTTTGACACTTACTACAGGAGTACAGGGTAAAGATTGAAAAAACATGTTGACACTAATCATCTACCACTTTCAAAGAAAAGTAGTCCAGAATATTAAACAGGGTTTTTACTTTTTATATTAAATTTAATTAATATCTCTTTCAAATTCATAACTATGTTTCTTGGGTAAAATATATTTTTGGAAAGCATTATATATTTTATAAAGGTAGATACTACAATAAAGATTTTAAAATTATTTTCATTTTAACCATTAAATGACAAATTGAATTGTTAGATTTTAATATGTATAAAAACATTATCTTTTAAAAGTGTTGTTATTTTCTTTTAAAATGTATAGTTCTAAAATATTGCTATTTTCTTTTAAAGTGTAGTCGAAAAGGCAAAATTTTCATGTGATGATTTTCACATTTTCATTAAAATATTTTCCTTTTACAAATTATTGTTGAAAAAAAAAACATGTTGGTTTACTTAGATTTTTCTCAGTGAGCATTTCAATTAAGAAAATATATAAAAGTTAAAACTTGGGCATAGAAAATGAATCCTTAAACTGTAAGCAAAGAGCCTCATTATTTGCCTCTATATACAAAATAGACATTCTAGGTTTCGCGGTACTTGAGATAAATCCTACTTTGTAATGTCTCTTGACAAGTGAAAAGTAAAAACCTTAGTATAAACCATGAATCAAATAGCAACAAATGACGTAACTAAGTAAAGAAAAAACCCTTCGATAAAAGAATCATCTATTGTAAAACCAAACTGTCATTGAGTAGAGTGGACCAAAAAATAATCACACAACTTGGTAGTTTTCTGTGATCAATTGCATTCTCAGAGAAAATTTGGGAGGGTTGCCACCCTTTACTGGTATGATATTGGTAACCTGCAGACAGAAACACACAAGGGAGAGACTTATCACTTATATGTCAAAATGAAAATATTGCCAACCATTAAATCAGTTTTCAGCTTAATTATCATTTTGGTCCAAAAAGTAGGATTTAATATTCATGTACTATCAATATAAAAAAGGTTTCACATAGTGAAAGTGTTTCAATCAAACTCTTGTAAATACACCTCATTTCTGTTTTGCTCTGTAGAATGTTGTGGCTCTAGTTCCAAATTTTTACAAATGTGCATATTTAGGAATTAAAAGACAACCCAAAAATAAGAGAAGTCCACAAATAATGCGACAGTGATGAGAACTAATTATAAAATTTTCAAAGAGCATTTATGCTGAATTGCTGATCTTCAAAAAAAAAAAAGATCAAACCAATTAAAAACCTAGTAGAGACTGAAAGATATTTATCTTAGGAAGCAAGGACAAAGTATATTTATTTAAACCTCAAATTTCAGCTATTGTATTGTATGCCAACTATAACATGATGAGAAATTATTCAACCCCCAATAAGCAAATAAAAAGAATTGATTACTTTAAAAAATTTCAAGAGATCTATTATAGTTTATATCTACTTCTTATTCCATTTAGAATTTAGAAGATTTCTAGGAGGCTATTACCCTAGAATTAGCAAGAAGCCATCAAAGCAGATGATGGTAAACAGGAATTGAAGGAAAGTAGGAAAGGATACACTATTAATCCATGATATAGAACTTTGCAGTCAAATAAATGTATCAGTTTCAATTGGATCAAGTTGATATATTGCTTAAATAACACAATATATCCAAGGCTAAAATTAAAGTCAGTTGCAGAAAAAATTAAATCGAAACAAACCTTCAGGCCACTGAATGTGTGAGTGGACATAAAATGGACTGCTATGGGAAAGAATGCCGATGAATCTGCTTGTGGAACAACAAACTCCAATGATCCACTGCAAAATAATATTATAGTTAGAAAACAATTTGATAATACAAAGATAATAACACAGCATAGTTTATTTCTTAATACAATGTCACTCTTAACTACAGCATACCTGCGGTTTGAATTATCAATCAGAATGACAGACCATTCCAAAACGGAATTCCTTGAGTCATACCTGCAGAGCCAATTTTATTGGGGAAGCATAAAAGGAGCAAGATTGTTAACACAATAAAATTAGCTTTACAGATCATTCTAATTCATGTGCATCAGTGCATCTCAACAGTTCTTTAAAGATAGCAAACCTTTAAAATAGACCAAAAAACATTTCTAATGAAACACCAATCTCATGCAATGAAAACTTCAATTCAACACACAAGTCAAGGTTGTCCCTAGGATTATGAAGTCAGAAAAAACCAGCACCTCCATTCTCCATCAATTTGATTAACAGATGGTGCTTCTCGAAGAGCAGGAAGAGGTACTGAGATCACAACATTATGCAGATCAAATATTGATGAAGCCTCATACTCTATGTTGACATAAGTTTGATTTCCTGAAGAGGAGGGCCAGCAGTTTACTGCAATAGCCAGTAGACATATATGCCAAACCATAAGTTTTTAGAGCACATAACACCAAATAATAAAGCACATCAATGGTAGATATTAAGATATAACTGACTTGTGAGTGGCACCATTTTCTCATCAGTGCTTTGCATTCTCCACCTTAGAAGGCCAACACCGGAATCACTAGATTGACCAGCGGGGAAAGGCCTATTAGGGTCCCTTAGGCCTAGTATATTTTCATTGGCAAATAATTCTTTGTTCATGTTCGGGTGTGTCTTGAATAAGACACCTTGATTGTCACTAGTTTGAACCTGTTAAAACAAGGCACAACATGGATGTTATCAACTATTTTGAACCCACGCCCCACTGATAATGGATGCTTTCAAAACTAGCCCCAAAAGAAAACAATCCTGCTACAGTAAACCCTTTATTTATAATAAACACTGTTTTGACACCAGTATTTTCTTAACAACCAAATACGGGTTCTCTTTGTTTTGTTAATAAAAGAATAATTTAAATACACAATTAAGTAATAACAACCGTATTTTTATATGGGTATCAAGTGTTTGGTGTACAAATAGTGTTTTGAAAGAAATAATGGGATAAATTCAAAGATAATTAGAGCAAGAATTGTGGTGCAGTGAATGCACATGCAGAGAAGCAACATTAGTTGATGCATATATCATTTTATAACTTTTGAAGTGGCAAACAGAGGAATAAAGTTTTAAAAGATGCAAACTGCATTTGAACTATACAAATATGACTTATAAAAGATTTTCATATTAAAGCATAGGAATGTTTCAAATAGCAATTTGCTGATCTACCAAACGACCCACATTGTTAATAGAAGTAAAATGAAGTGCACATTAACATTTAGTATTTAATTCTATTTTGAATCTTCAAAATTTCTTTTGGAAATTCCAAGACTTGCTTTTGATGAAAGTGAATAATAGGAAGATTCTTTAATCCATAAAAAGTGAAAATACTATTGAGATGAAATTTCATTATCACTTTTACAGCGGCAGCCATTCACCTACTCAGCCTAATTATGCTATATCCTTTGAAATAGTTATTTCTCTAAAATCTAAATGTAATCTAAGATTGTTTATATAGACAGAAATAACTCTCCTAATTTTAGAATACTCAAACTAAACACAAAGCATTTCTTTTAACATTAGTTCTTCTAAAAGAAATTCTTTTGACATAATTACACTGCTATTTGGTCCCTTCCCATTTTATTTATCTTCCTCCCTTTTATCGTTTACCCAAAATATCACTGCTAATTGCACTTATAAAGTATGCAAAACATGAGCACAGTGAATGAGGAATCAGTCTAAGATAACATCAGAGAACAAACAATTAAGGAATGGAGTAACTGTTACACATGCACTTCTTTACACTAACGCCAGTGAGATTTAGTTAAACAGCATATGTAATTTCTCTTTTCTTGTTTCTGGATAAAAGTCAGAATGATTAGTTATTCATAAAGACTACTTAGATAACTCAAAATATCAGGAAACAAACACAGTGGACAGACACCAAGGTTGAGAAACACAGAAAGTGATACCTGGACTTGAACATGAGCGTCCTCTTCGTTAAGGATCTGAAGAGACAATGTACCTTGAACATCAAAATTACTTACTCCACCATCTCTCTTTAGTGTGATATTTAGTTTCTCCTCAACCGTTAGAGTGATAGGATTGGTAGGCGGTGGAGCAGCTCCCTGAGACTTGCCAGGTGTTGGCCGAACATCTTCCAAAATGACCTCACCTTCTGCTTTAAGTGATTCCAAAAACTGGTTTGTCCTTTTAGATTTACCAAGAGTCATTCCAAGACCCTTTGGTGGAGCAGTAGCAGCTGAAGTTGGGCGACCTGAGGAACAGAATAGGGAGGTTACGTAAATGAAAAGAACAAACTCTTGATATTGCAACATGTTAATCCAAACATAGAATGCATTACAAATTTAAATCTGGATGATGCTTCAATGTCCTTTTTAACTGAATATATTTTGAAGAATTCTAGCAGCATTCGTGAAAACTATGAGAGCTGACCTTTAGACTTGGTAGAAAAGGAATCAACATCAGAACTCAATCCCAAACCAGCTCCACTGCTGGTGCTGGAGATGCTTGTATCATTAAAGCTATTCTCAATTATTCCCGAGCCCGTTGAACGCAATGGACCAAACCCTCCTTTATAATTATCACCTCTGTTCTTCACAATCTGTATATTACATGGATTGCTTTTGATTAAATGATGCACATTCCTTGAATTTAAATAAACAAAAATTACAAAGAAAATCCCCTCCAGTCATACCTTGTTTTTATCAATCTCATTAGCTTTCCTTTTCATTTCATCCTTTGCTTCTCTAATTTTGTCCTCCCTCATCTGTCTGTGCAGCTTCTCTTCATGACTCTCCATCTCACAGTATTGCTTAACTTGTACAACAGACACATTTTCCTTGTGCCCAAGAGAGATGACTTCGTCAAATGCGAAAATCAGGTCAAATGCACATCTGGAAATACTTTCTTCAAAGTAGTCAGAATATTCAGGCACCTAAAATGTTAAGGATTAAGGAATAAACTAAATATGGTAAATTTGACAGAAATGTCACCAATGGCTCTAAATCAGATAAAAGCTAAAATATCCTCCCATCCCAAACCATTTGATCAAACGTGAACCATTCTGAACCATACTGAAAAGATTAATGTTACTAAATGCAATCTCTGAATAATGCAAACTCATATACCAAAGTATTTTACAATTAAAAGATAGAACTAAAAGGAAAAACAACCAAAAGTATACGAGGCATATAGAAAGTCAATGAAATCACTGATTCAGGCCAACAAGCTGTATAAATTTAAAGACAAAGCTGATATTGCCTATATCCAGATAACTGATGTAAGAATAACCAATTGAATTTGAAAACACACTTAAGATTTAAACACCGAACTTATAGGTTCAGAAAAAAAGGATACAAGTTTGGCCAAGAGTCTTAAAGTATCCAAATCTTCCAGTATGTTGCTCTGCTTGTTTGTTATAAGAAGCAGGTACAGTGCTTCCATTGGATGGTAAACATAACGCACATTCTCGGTCTCAACATACGTGTGCTGCTTTCCAGTTCCTATCAACTTGGGAAATGCTGCTAGAAGACCCTCAATTCTTATACGAGTCATATCCACAAACTGTCTAGAAACCAAAACTGCAAACGAAGTAGAAGGCTTATCAGCATAAGAGCATTGATGCTGAACCCAAAATAATTTAGGCAATACCAGACACAACATCAATTCAGGATTTATCCTGGGGTTTGCAAACAAAAAATGAATCTAGAAGCACATTTATTCACTGCTAAAAGATTGAATCAAGGAAGAAGGAAAATGTTTAAATCGGAATGCAAGTTAGCGGCAGATGGATTACAAGCATAGAAGACATCATTTAACAAAATATGTTTCCCAATCAGGTTTATCCAATGCCAAGATCTAAACCATACTGAAACAAATAGCAATGAGGGAACACATAACAAGTATCAAAGGTAGATACTTATGGTACTTTTTTTTAAGTATCCTTATTCCTTAATAGTAAATGACAGGTTCATTTCAATTAGTGAAAAGGAAGATGAGCTCATGTTTGGACTATAGATAGTCATCATTACAAAAATTGCTCTCACATGTTTCAGGTTCTGAACATAAATAGGAAGCAAGCCAGATAAACCATCAAACGGATAAGCCCAAAAACATGTATGGAAAGAGCGTGGGAATGGAGGGCCACAATGTACTCACCTTTACCAGATTTGTGCAATATGGATACAGCAAGGACCACCTGAATGATGAAAAGCAAAAATCTTGAAATAATTATTTAAAAGAAGTAAACGGGAAGTCAAGAACACATAAAAGAGAACGACAATATACTATAGCATTCTCAATCTCACATTTTAAAAAAAAATGAAAAGAAAAGTAGATAGGCACACAAAGCCAAAATGTAACTTTTTTCTAAGCGATCGCCTATTCGCCTAACCTACAATAACCATTAATCTAAACTATCCATGTATAATAGCTGAAATTTTCTCTTCTAACCCTCAATGTCACCATTTTAGCTGCACCCAGTCAGCAATCAAAATGCTCATACAATCAACTCGAGCACTAGGGCAAGACGGTTAAAGATGCGAAGCTAAATTTGATATCAAAGAGATAAAAAACTCAAAGGATCCAAATTTATTTATTACTTGACATCCAAGAAACAATAAAAATAAATCTGCAGTTCAAGATACATTGTAATTCCATATCACCGACACATAAAATAAACACTTGATCAGTACATTAACAAAATTAGGGTAGCTAGAAGCCCTTCCGAACAATTCCATGAACAAAAGTACGCATCGATATGAAAATAACATAAGTAAAATAATTAATTTGAAAAATACATAAATTGCATTGATCAATTAAACAGTTGATAAAAAAAATTGATCAATTAAGAAGTGATTACCATTTTTAATTTTTGGGATGAAGAATGCGCTTATCGCCTTAAATTGAAATTGAAATCTGCCAAAGAGAGTGAGTGTCAGATAATGGGAATGCAATGCGAGATTGTGTTATCAAAATGCTGTGAGAACTCGAAAACACGATCTCAGAGAGAGAGAGAGAGAGAGAGTGTTACCCGAAAAAAGACGATCTGAAAATTAGAAAAAGGCGGATCTGTGAAACTTAAAAAAGACGCAATTGAAGTGAGAAAAGACAGTCATATATATATATATATATATATATATATATATAGTGAGTTGAGATAACTTAACAGAAAAGAAACAGCGGGGTTGATCGGGTACTTCAAAGTATATAAGATAAATTTGTTGTGTAATACCTAAATAGTCCTCATATAGGGTCTACTCTAAACAAGTTTTTATACTGTCTAATCTTTTTATTGAAAGGAGATTCTTGGCATTGGTCATATGAATCGGAATCTGTTTGCAAATCCACACTCTTTGAATTTGAATATACGGATTGTGATCCGTTACACAGTGTATAACTCGATTTAGATTATGCATGACGAGTCATACCTTATATCAACCAACTGTGGATTGCCAGATTAGCAGAATTAACTAATTGTTAAACCTATTATTTTTAAAGTTATCAAAATCATGAATTTGATTAGATAAAAATGTAAAACTAAATGCATCAAAATTAAAAAATTATGCTATTTGCATGTCAAAATTAACCATTAAAATTAAATTATTAAATGTGTTTTTTTTTATTGACTGCATTTGTGTCACTTTATTTTTTTTCAGTGAGGTTAAGAGTTGCTTAGACAATCGAAAAAAAGACAGTAATTTTATTATTTACTATTTTGTGTGCGCCGATGCGATTGACTAAAGGGTTTTGAAATCTTAATCTTATCTTAATCTTAATTTTAATCTTAATCTTATCTTTATCTTAATCTTAATCTTATCTTAATCTTATCTTATTTTAATCTTATCTTTATCTTAATATTAATTTTAATCTTTATCTTAATCTTAATCTTATCTTAACAGTATACAATTGAGAAACTCAATTGCTAATATGGCGGTTGAAGATGAATTTAGGGAGCCAAATGCTTAGGTATCGTCATTAAAAAATTTGTTTTTTCAATTATTTTTAATTAACATAATTAATTGAGTTTAAAATTTTAAATTTCAAATATTAGATACGGTTGTTGAACTAATTTTAAAATGATTTATTTTTTAATTAAATTATAAATTTTATATTTATACGGTTGTTGAGGAATTTTAAATAAAATTTTTGTATGTTTATTTCAAATTTCAAATCTTAATTTTATCTTATTATAATCTTATTACAATTTATCGTATAAATTTCAATTAGAAATACTCATTATAATTTTTATTTTTTATATTATTTTTAATTGTAATATTTTAAAATTGTAAACATACATACATGTTAATGAATTTAAAATTCATTAAATGTACTCATTAAAATTTTTATTTTTTTAATTAGTTTAGTTTTTTTCTACCTTCAATATATTTAGCATCGGACTCTTATCATTTTATTTTTATGAAACACCTTCACTTTGAGCGTTATCATCAGTTCTTTCTTTCTTTTTTCTTTTAATTCCATTTTCTTTTTCTATAAAATCGGTACTATATAATATCATGAATATTAATAGGATAATCACAATATAAGGTTAATAAATAATTTGTGGCATGACTATTATTTTATTTATTGTCTGCTTAGGTTAAAATAATTGTATCTATCAAGAAATGCTGCTTATAATAAAAATAATATCGTTAACAAATTTAAGATTCAATTAGAATGAAGTCTGTTAATGAATTTAAAATACAATTGAAAGTGTTCTATCAAAATTTCTATTTTTTTAATTATCTTTAATTTGTGATATTTTAAAATTATAAACATACATACTAATGAATTTAAAATCCAATTGGACATGCTCATTATAATTTTTATTTTTAATTATTTTTAATTGTGATATTTTACTAAAGAAATTTTAATGTGAATTTAATATTTAAAATTAACTCAAATAATATACATAAGCATATCTTAGTCAAATTAAAAAAGAGAAAGTAAGGGAGGGAGAGCGAGAGAGATAAAGAGAGATATATAACAATAGAGGGAAAGAGAAGGAGAGAAAAATAAAAAGAGAGAGAGAGGAGAGAGATAAGGAAAGGGAGAAAGAGGAAGGTAAGAAAAAGAAAGGGAGAGAGGGAGGAAGCGAGATAGGATGAGAGTGAGGGAACGATATAAGGAGAGAGGGATATAGGAAAAGAGAAAGAGTAACAGAAAAAGGGAGAGAGATAGTAAGAGAGGGAGAGAGAAAGAGAATGAGATAGGGAAAGAGGGGAGAGAGGAAGAGGGAGAGAGAAAGAGAGAAAGAAAAGAAGAGAGGGAGAAGGAGATGGAGAGCGAGATAAGGAAAGAGGGGAGAGAGGAGAGGGAGAGAGAAAGAGAGAGATAAGAAGAGAGGGAGAGAGGGAGTGAGAGATAAGGAAAGAGAGAGAGTGAGAATGAGAGAGGGAGAGAGATAGAGAGAGCGTGAGGGTGAGAAAGATATGGAGAAAATTAAAGGAGAAAGAGGAGGAGAAAGAGAGAGAGGAAGGGAATAGGGGGAGAGAAAGGAAGAGAGAGAAGGAGAGGGAGGGAGAGAGAGGGAGAGAGAGAATTAGGGTGAGAGAAAAAAATGGAAAGAAAAAGGAAGGGAGTGAGGGGGAGATAGAATAAGAGAGGAAGAAAGAGAGAGATACGAAAAGAAAGAGGGGGAGAGATAAAGAAAGAGATAGAAAAAGAGGGAAAGAGAAAGAGCGCGAAAGAGGAGGAGAGATGAAAAGAGAGAGAAAGAGATAGGGAAAGAAAAAGAGGGAGAGGAAGAAAGAGGGGTGGAGGGGGGTGAGAGAGGTAAGGAAATAGAGAGAAATAACAAGAAGTAGAGGGAGAGAGCGATCATATATTTTGTATTTGGGCTCATTGGTGGAAACTTCAAATTTAAGGATAAAGTTGTGGTAAATTTTTACCAATGTACCGACGTAAGATGTCTTCGATAGTCATATATCTCACAATATTGATTTAGCTTTGTCGGTTTGGATGAACTCAATGCATTATTATTTGATGACACTTACTTATTAGTGGATAACTTATTTTTTACAAATTACTATATCTAATTTATTACAATAAATAAATTAAAATACAAAGCCTCTGCATCGCACATATTAAATACTAGTACTTTTAAAAAATAAAAAAAAAATCGAATTAGGGTTTAGTAAATAAAAAAAATAAAAGTAAGGAAGAAATATGGATTATGACTTTGTTAAGAAGATACTACTATACTATATTCTCATGAGTCATAACACTAGATATACATTTGTTAGGGGTGTTCATGGTCTGGACCGGCCCAAGTTTTGGCCCTAATCCAATGAATTTGGATCATTTTTTGCTCGATTTTAATGCTGCCCGAATTAGGGTCGAAGCCAATAAAATAACCTGATAAAAATATGAGATCGGGGCCGGGCCTAGGCTCGGGTCACCCAATCCCGACCTGGTGGCCGGTTGTTATATATATAATTAAAATTTTTAAATAGTATAATAGTGTGGGTAATAAATTAGTGAACAATGAAATATAATTATGTGATTATGTAATTTTTATTTATTTGGCTTACGTTTTGTGAACTCACTCTACTCATTTCTCAAACTCATTTAGCCTAATTATGTTATTTAAAAATTGTAATTTTTTTAAGAATTTGAACTATACTTAAGAGTTAAAATTACATTTTAATATTGTGTTTTATTATGTTAAAGATTATATTATATTTTATTTGAATGAAAATTAAATATTTATACTATTATTACGTGATTAATTATTATATTTTTATTTTTGAAATTTGATTGGAATAGACTCGGTTTTCACCCTGCCCAAAATTAAAAAAATTTCATTGAATTTAGTACCAATAAATACGATATATATTTGAGCAGGATCTGAATTAGAAGAGACTCGACTTCATCCGATTTCATAAACGCCCTAATATTTGTTCTAAGATGAAAGCAAAGCCTAAAAGGAACTTTCCATTATGACTAGTTTGATGCTCATCTTCTTTAAGCATCCTACTGCCCACAATCCACATCATAAATATTCTTTCCGTCAAAGAAGTAAACACAAACTCAGATCTTTCATTCTAAGCATGCTATAATAATAACCACAACACCACCTTAGAAATTTGGGGGAGTTACTTGTTACTAGCTAACACTAGACTTTAAATTACATTTTATTAAACATATTTATCCAAAAACAAAGTTTTAAAATTGATTAATGTTCAAAAGAGTTAATTTAGCACCTCAATTTAGTTTCTAAAAGATATCCATGAAAAAAAATTAAATTGACTCTTCTATTAATTTTCTACTTACTTATCAAGTATCACAATTAACTCCTGAATATGAAATATAACATGCTATGTATCAAATTTATAACAGGCCAATAAGTAGTATAGTAGAAAGAGCAACTTGACTCATTGGTATTTTCTAGAAACTAAATTGACTTGAGTGATCTTCCCATAACCAATTTAAATATTTATGTATATTTTTAATTTTAATAGAGCTAATAACAAACATAAAACTACTTTAAAGAAAAATAAAGAAATTAAGCAATTAACTAATTACTTTTGTATATCTTTGTCCAAATAGGAAATAACCATTTATTTTTATGGCACATCATTCAAAATAGATATGGAAACCTTGCATCTCATCATTTGCCAAAACGAAATTAACACTCCACTTAACCTTCTTGAAATTAATTAACAATAGTTTAGTGTTAAACATGGAAGAAACAAAATTATACGATAACGGGAAATCAACTAACCATAATTGTGAAAAGAATAACGCTAAAGGGAATAACACAAAATTTGTAACATCTAAAATTATTTATTTATTTTAACAATAATTAATCAACACCAAATAAGAAAAATTTAGACTCATTTTTATTGTCTACCGAACAAAATTTTTTTCTTTCCAAATTTCAATGACTCAGCAAATCTTTAATCATAACACATCACTCAAATTCTGTCCTTTAATTATTATGCTTCAACATAGTTTTTCAATCATCATTAATAATTTATTCTACCTACCAAACTTGCACTTGCACCCCATATTCTAAATTTCCACTTTGTGTGAAACTTTTCCCTTCCTTCAAGCCTTAACCTATGTCTCCAATACACTTTCATCATTCTTCTTTTAACAACTTCAAATGATCATAATTATGAATGGATCCATTGGTACAAAAATGTGACACTACTTTATTTTCTAAAGCTAGCATTTCCCTTAATTTATCCTCTTCTATGGTTGAGAAAATTGAGAGTTGGAGTCTAATTTCGTTCATGGAACTGAGGAATGCATGTGCTTGCTTCTTTCTGTTTTGTAGCTTCTGCTTTGTCACTTTCTGTGAACAAGATGGTATGTCTATGCTTACATCCATAGAATAGTGAAATTTTATATCATAAAAGTTTTCTAATAGAATTTCTTGGGGACAGGTTTCTTGAGTCTTTCTTGTGGTGGAAGAAAAGGTTTCAATGATTCAAATAACATTTCATGGGTTCCGGACACAAATTACATAACCACAGGCAAGACTACAACCATTACTTACACTGATCATGGTTCAATCTCAAAGAATGTCTCGGCGCGATTCTTCTCGAATTCCAGACGGCGAAAATGTTACAGAATACCAATGAACAATAATGCAACTAATTTGGTTCTTGTTAGAGCAAATTTCATGTACAAGAATTATGATGGACTTGCGGTGCCTCCTAGATTCTCTGTTTCTGTTGGGACATCAATTGCTGCCACTGTTGATCTTTCTGAACATGATCCATGGACAGAGGAGTTCCTATGGACAGTTAATAAGGACACCTTGCCATTCTGCTTGATTTCAGTTCCGGATGGCGGCTCGCCGGTAATTTCTTCTCTTGAAATCCGGCCGCTTCCGCGAGCTGCATACACGAATGCTATGGCTGACTTTCCAAATAAGTTACTAAGGAAGAGCTACCGGATTGATTGCGGCTACACCGGGGATTCTATCCGGTAAGTAAGGATCATAGAATTCTTCTTCTTCTTTGATATTTGTTATTAAGATCCATGACTGGTAAGGTTGTGGTACTAGAAGTAGAATATAAAATTAAAAAGAAAAAAAAATGAAAGAACAAGTTGAATCTAAAGAGATAAGGCTATCAAGCTTTAAAAACAAGTTAAATCTTATGTAAAAAATATGAGGTTTAATTACTCTCGAAGTCTTATGATTTCATAAAATTTTTAATTAGGTCTCTATATTTTTTTTTCTTTCAATTGAGTTCCTATACCATTTTTTAATTTGTAATTCGATTTCTATTAATAATAAACGTTAAATGTTAAAAGAAAATATTTATAAAATGTGAATTTTCAATTATTCTTGTATTCAGAACTTTACATGAGGCTTAGACTCACTTAATATATTTTTCTTTCATTTTTCTCATCTTTATTCTTCTAAAATATTATCAAATTAGATGAATCAAAGTCACATATCTTAAGGAAGCTTTGAGTATGTTAAAGTAGAAGAGAAATGCTACTTTGTAATTCCAAAATACTGATAGGGGTCATATTTATGGAGTTAGCTATTAGTTGTTGTGATATATTTAATTTAGAGATGATATATTTCGTTAATTCTAATATTTTTGTCACGACAGAGACTTAATTACAAAGTTAAAAATAGTATAGGAACCTAATTGAAAGTAAAAATAATATGTGCATACACCAAATCTGTTTATGTGTAAATAATTGTATTGTTCAACTTAATTTAATTAAAATTTAATTAATATGTATTTTGTATTTCAAATAAGTGACCGACTTAGTGAGTGAACTTTAATAATACTAGGAAATTAATATTATATCAGTCAATTTCAATCAACACTATAATAGATTGGCAAACAAGAAAAATAATTTCTCCCTCTCGCTCTCATTTCAAACAGGCTAACAATTCGAATGTTTCTTCTAATTGAGTTTTAGAAAATTCTCATTTTTGAAGTTTGATATATTTTTTTTTCTTTATGTCTATCAAGTGATGATTGATAAATATTGGTTACAATGTTGACTCTGCTAACAGTTATGTTGGTTAGTGAAGGTTTGAAGAGTTTTAATTTAGCTTTCTAAAAACACAGGTACCCTTTGGATCCATTTGATAGAATATGGGATTCTGATATAAGATTCACACCCTTTCATGCTACAACTGCATTCACTATTCAACTCGGATTCAATCCAACTAATCTCAAGGAGCAACCACCAATAACTGTTCTTCAAACGGGTCGAATTTTGGCACGAAAGAATATTCTAACATATAACCTCCCTCTTGATGATGATGATGAATTTGGAGACTACTACATCATCCTTTACTTTGCTGGAATTCTTCCTGTGTTGCCATCATTTGATTTACTTATAAATGGAGATCTTGTGCAACCAAACTACACAATCATGAGATCAGAGATCAGTTCTTTGTATTTTACTGGAAAGAGGATCAGAAGAAGCTTGAGTATTACACTAAAGAACATCAGCTTTTACCCTCTCATCAATGCATTTGAAGTGTACAAGATTGTTGATATTCCTTCTGAAGCTTCTTCAACCACAGGTTTTGCAGCTACTTCATTTTCATTTTTTTTTTTTTTTTTAATTCTCATTGGTATAGTTTAATTTGTTAACATTCATTTCCGGGTAAATTGCAATTTAGCCTCAAGAACTTTGGCTCATGTGTAATTTACCCTCTAAGCTCTTAAAACGTTCAATTTGACTTTTCTTGTTATTAAATGGTGCAAGAATAGAGTCACTCAGTTAAATTTTCCTTTTATTAAGAGTTAAATGTATTAATAAAGCACTTCAAGGGAGAGAAATTTTGAAAGGGTAATTATTTAAATTTGTCTTCAAATGAATTTTAAATAGACCACTTTGTATTTTTTAGGGACTAATTTATTTTTTAGTAATATCTTTTTGAAATTTAATTGTCTTCTAATAAATTTTGCTAAAGATTTATATATATATATTAAAAATTTGATTGTAGTATTTTCAAATATGTTTAGAAAATAAAATTCTTTTGGAAACTAAGGAATAAAGGTGTGTTTGATTTATGTCTTCATTTTCTGTTTTTATTTTTCTTTTATTTTATGAAGGAAAAAGATTAACAAGAGGTAAAAAAAAAAAGAATTTTATTGTTTTCCTGTATTTTTTTCACAAAATAAAAAAATATTGAAAAGGAAAATGAAAATAAAAATGCAAAATCTTTAGTTATTTTTTTTTTGGGCACCATTTTGTAGTGTTAGGAAGTCAAATTGCACGATTTGAAAATTTAGAGGGTAAACTATGCATAAATCCAAAGTTTAGGGGGTGAATTGCAAATTACCCTTCATTTCTTGGTATATTTGTATTCCCAGTTTCAGCAATGCAGGTTATTCAGCAGTCCACTGGATTGGATCTTGGATGGCAAGATGATCCATGCTCTCCATCTCCATGGGAAAAAATTGATTGTCAAGGAAACCTTGTTACTTCATTGTGTGTGAATTCATACCATGCTAGTTTTTCCCTTGTTCTTTTTTATTTAAAAGGATTAAGATTCTGTAAAAATTTTCAATTTATAGTTTGCCTTCTAATAAAATTTCTAATTGTTTTGGTGATCCAACTGTGGCTTTATTTAATCAGGGATCTTTCAAACATAAATTTGAGATCAATTGGTCCTACATTTGGTGACTTGCTAGACCTTAAAACATTGTAATTTTCTTTAAACTAAGATTGTACATTATATTAATTCTTGTTTTTGTCACACTCAATTTTTTTTATACTCATCATTGGTTTTTACTTTTTTACTATTAATCAGGGATTTGCACAACTCATCTCTTTCTGGTGAAATACAAAATTTGGGTAGCTTGCAACATCTTCAGATACTGTAATGCCTGAAATCATGAACTTTGAAGTTTGATTATAATAATTAAAAAAATTGGTAATGATTAATGACAGCTAAAAAATTTTCAGGAACTTGAGTTTCAATCATCTAACATCCTTTGGTGCAGAGCTGGAGAACTTGATTAGCCTTAGAGTATTGTAAGTTAAATTTGAGATATGAACTGGATTATTGATTATGAGTCATTTATTGTGTTTGTACTTTAGAATGCACTAAAATGAAGATTGATTATTGTGCATTCCAAACATACTCATAATGTTGTCACAATTCTTTGTCTTTGTTTGCTTTCTTTTCATTGTGTTTATAAAGAGATTTGCAGAACAATAGTCTAAAAGGAACAGTTCCAGAAAGCTTGGGAGAGTTAGAGGATCTCCACTTATTGTAAGTCAGCATTTATCAGAAAAGTATCTCAAAAACTCAAATATGAATCCTTTGTTTCAGTTATCTCTTTAACATTTAAAATAACAAAGTAAACTTTAAGGGTGTGTTTGATATGTTTTTTTATATTCTATTTTTTATTTTCAGTTTTTTTTTTTTTGGAATTTTGTGGGAAAAAAGAAAATGCAAGGTAAAAACAAAAAACAGTTTTTTTTTTTACTATTTTTCTTATTCACAAAATTTTAAAAATAAAAAACACTAAAAATAAAAAAAATAGAAAATAAAAATACAAACCAAACATATTCTTAATATTTTTTTTATATTTAAAAATGATAAAGGATAAACTTGTGTTTTTTTTAAGCAAAGATAGATTGGGGGAGAGACTCAAATCCGAGACCTCTACTATGGGAATGGGCAAATGCTGTTTAAATTAAAGCTCGTTGGTAATGAAACAAACTTGTTTGATAAGTGAATAGTAAGAAAAAAAAATTGTTTGGCATGAAACAAAATTGTCGTTAGAAATAATAGATTGGGGTTTGTTATTTATTGTTTAATTTCCCCCTTTTTTTCTCTGTTTCTTATTCTTATTCTATGCTTGACATGAACAATTGCTTTATATATAAATTCTGCAGGAATTTGGAAAATAATAGACTAGAAGGTCCACTGCCACAGACATTGAACAAGGCAACTTTAGAGATCAGGTACATAATTTTAATTTTAATTAATTTATTTTTCTCCTTCAAACACAATATGGATGTCAAAACAACAAACCTTAATGTTTCTTTCTTTGTGCAGAGCATCAGGGAACTTGTGCCTAACATTTTCCACAACTATATGTGATGATGCCACATCCAACCCTACAAATGAGACACCTCAAGTTACTACAGTTCCTGAAAATCAGCACAATCTCCATAAACATCATCTTGCAATCATATTAGGAGCAGTTGTTGGAGGAGTTACAGTAGCCCTTCTGTTACTAACCATTTCAGTTTTCTTATATAAGACTATGAAGCAACATGAAGTAGTCTCACACACATCAAGTATGCATTCTTTTACATCAAGCAAATATCTTTACACCTTAATTTTGATGCATCAATTAATGTTAATTATACAGTCATATCTTTATATATATATATATGTTTGAATAAATATCTAAATCGGTTCTTAAATAATTTTAAAATAGAATTTACAATTTTTTTTTATTTTTTATAATTTTTAGACAATTATTTTTGTCGAACAGATCGGTTTTTCTGTCTTTTTGAAGTGAGACTAATTTGTCTTATAATGATATTTTTTTAGACTTTATAATTTATCTGTTCAGCATATATTAAAAATTTGATTGAAAGTGATAAATTAGACAATTTTTCGATGTGAATAATTCTCAAAAACATCACTTTGGTATTTCATTTGTATCATAATCAATTATAAGACATTAGTATTTGTAGTGGAGCAGCATAGTATGAAATATTTAAGTTGATAAACTTTTATGAATTTCAGGGTCTGATATGGACATGAGGAACTGGGGTGCAGCAAGAGTGTTTTCCTACAAAGAAATTAAATTAGCTACAAGAAATTTCAAAGAAATTATAGGAAGGGGGAGTTTTGGACCTGTTTACCTTGGAAAGCTTCCAGATGGTAAATCAGTAGCTGTCAAAGTTCGCTCTGACAAATCCCAACTTGGTGCAGATTCTTTTGTCAATGAGGTTCAATTGCTCAATTAAACTGAGTTTAGAAGCATGATTTTATGATTGAAATCAATAATAGCTAAAATCACTTGAAAGATTTCCTATCTTCTATTATTTTCTAGTGCCTGACTGCCTATAGTTTATTGATTTTTCATATACTTTGTTGAGATCGTCAGGTTAATATTTTGTCAAGCATAAGGCATCAGAATCTTGTGTCTTTGGAAGGGTTTTGTCATGAATCAAAGCATCAGATATTAGTTTATGAGTACTTGCCTGGTGGATCCCTTGTTGATCACCTATATGGTACTCATTAAAACTCTTGAATACAACTTCAAAATCCCAACAATTCAATCAGCATGATATAGTTTTCTAATTAGCCATTTTTGTTATCTATCTTTTTCTTCTTTTTTTTTTTTTTTTATTAGGTACAAAGAGTAAAAAAACTTCTCTAAGCTGGGTTAGGAGATTGAAAATTGCCGTTGATGCAGCAAAAGGTAACACTTTGAATTATATGAATCAAATACATCAAAATGTTATAGCTACAGAATTACAATGTTCTTGAAGCTAATTATTTAGAATTAATGTTAATTAAGGATTGGATTATTTGCACAACGGAAGCGAACCGCGAATCATTCACCGTGACATAAAATGCAGCAACATTCTGTTGGACATGGAGATGAATGCCAAGGTCTGTGACTTAGGCCTTTCTAAGCAAGTAATCCAAGCTGATGCAACTCATGTCACCACTCTTGTTAAAGGAACTGCTGGTTATCTTGATCCAGAGTATGTTATTACTAAAATCAACAACTTAATAATCCTTACTTTCTTATTTCTATGAATTACACCTCTTACTTTCAACATTTTTGAAAAATATCTTCTAACTCTGTGATTGGTCATTAAAAAAACAAACGTGATTGACTTTGTAAAATATGTGTAAAATATTTTAAATCATCGAAATTAAACTCTAAATTTTATATATTATTTTAGTTTAGCTCATTCTAAAATCTTTATTTTCTTTTTTTGTTTAACATAACTCCATCCCTGTACAGAGATACATATAATTTTTGGTAAATATAATATTGAATATAAAATCAGTGTTTACTTCATTCTTTATTTTAAATTTATAAATTAATTTCATGAAACAGGTATTATTCCACTCAACAATTGACAGAGAAAAGTGACGTATATAGTTTTGGAGTGGTTCTTTTAGAACTTATTTGTGGAAGAGAGCCATTGAGTCACTCTGGGACACCTGACTCATTCAATTTGGTCTTATGGGTAACCTAAGTTCCTCACTTCCCTTTATTGCTAAACTTTTTAAATTAATTAATTGAACCCAATGGCCTAATTAAGAAACTGGTTGAATCTACATGCATAACAATTCAACTACATGATGCATGAGAACAATAAGAGTTTTATTTGGCAATTATATGATATAAAATAGGCTTAAGTACTAGGTTGATCCTATAATTTTAATGAATTTTTAATTTGATTTTTATATTTTTTTTTTTCAATTAGATCTCTACATCATGTCAGATTTTGTACTTAAGTTCTTACTTAAATATAATAAAATATTCCGTTATATAAAACGAATATACTTCTTAGAATAAAAGTCCTAAACAAATACACCCCATATAATAAAATATTTCATTATATCTAAAGTTTTTGTAACGTGGCGAGTAATTTAACCTATAAAAAACTGAGTTAATTTTTTTACATTTTTTTTGTTTCCTTTGTTATAATAACTACCAATTAATTGCAGGCGAAGCCTTACTTACAGGCAGGTGCATATGAGATTGTGGATGAAGACATAAGAGGAAGTTTTGATCCTTTAAGCATGAAGAAAGCATCTTTAATTGCTGTGAGGTCAGTAGAGAGGGATGCTTCACAGAGGCCATGCATTGGACAAGTATTAGCAGAATTGAAGGAGGCTTATACTATTCAACTCAGATTCCTTGAAGAATCTTGTCAAAACAACAATTGATTTACACCTCATACACATGAAATTAGTTATTCAGGATTGCATACCGAATGAGAAAATGGCGAGTAAATGATGTTGCTAAAGTATCATTAACCAACCACTATAGCCACCATAATTGTGTAGCCATCATAGAATTCAATTTTTTTTTTTAATTTAAGTTATAATTTTTTTTTTGACAGATAAGTTATAATTATATTATAACTATTATAAAAGGAAAACAAGTGGCTGCAGTACCTTCTATCACACAGATTAACTGTGCTCCAAGAATATTGCTAATTCATTTAACCCGTCAATTTTGAATAATTTAACCATGAAAATGAATTCACCTGTCCCTTTTTATAATGTGACCATAAAAACAATCCTTTCTGTGGCCAAACATCAATTCAATCATTTTAACCTGTTTAGGAAAGCGATTCTTGTTGTGGTTCAAGTGTGAAAGTTTAGTCTCACATCTTTGAGAACAAAAAAAAGTGAGGAGTTTATAAGATGAGAGACCTATTTACTTGACACCTTAAAATTTTGAGTTGGATGTGGTGTTTTCCAATCTTGTGTTCCTTTACTTGGTTCCTCTCCAAAAGATTTCCTCCACGGTTTAGGATTTAGGGGATAGTCAAACAGTTTGTGAATGATAGTCAATGCTTAGATCTAAAAGAACCATTTGTAAAAATATATGCATCACAAAAATTTTACATTCACAGTTGAAAAATTCTCTTCTTTTATCTGAGTTTTTGAGATTAACTACGTAAAAGATTTACAACAAGTTCCACGCAGACAGAGTTAGACATTTGTAAAATATAATTGGCAAATTTTGCATAACCAAAGTTTAGCAATGGCTAAAAGAAGGGACAAATTTGTCCAACTCAACCCAACATAGCATCTTGATTGCTATCAAATTTATTTTTCAATTCTAGAGTAACAAGGGTTAAGTATATTAGCACATTTTGATGAGTCATAATAAGGGTCACAGATATCACTACCTTCTAGTTTTATCATGTCATAAAAAACCTAGTATATCATCGTTTTCATCACAATCAGATTTTATTTGATTCTTTATAGGCCACAAGAGTCAAGTATATTAATCATACTTACTTGCTTAATGAAGCTTTCTCCTCCTACGTGAGATTATCTACATGGATCAAGACGTCTTTGCGGCGTGTCCATAAATTGATTCAAAGATATCGTTGCGTTTTTGCCATTTAATCAATAATTATACAATGGTACATATAACATTCTCATAAAATAATAAACATTCCAATTACAAGGTCTAATTCTAATTGTCGAACTTATTTCATGATATGAGAATATCACAAAGAGGTTTCGTGATTCACTGTCCAACTTATTTCAATTTAATAAGAAATCTTATGCATTAAAGAAGACTCGAACATTCATACTCTTTAGCACTAGATTTTAAGTCTGATGTCATGTCTCTAGCTACCGTTTATTTAAAGTAGCTAAAACAAATTTCTTTTTAACCATATGATAAAATAGGATTCGATTGAATTACAATGGTGAGTGAGTCACAGATGACATCAGAAGTTGTCATAATCTCATATTTGTTGATAAAGATAAATTTAATAGTAATAATGATAATATAGAAACATAAAAATGCATTTAATATATATTATATTAAATACTAAAATTGATCCTAAAATTTTTAAATGTTTACAAAAATATCTTCGATTATAATATTATTATTATATATTTATAATAATTATTAGAGAATATTTTAATTAAATAGATAAATTATATATTATTTAATTCTTAGAGAATAGAAAAATAAATATTTTAAAAATAAAGAAGAAGAAAGTGTTATTTAGATATCTTTCGAAAGAAAATGAAATTTTCTTTGATATATCTAAGGTAAATACATAACACGTTATCAAGCATTCCATTCTAAACATGGAATAATTGATTACCTTGTAAATTTCTATATTAAGATAATGGGATGGCCACATTATAAATACTAAAGTTTATGCAGAAAAGAAATCATCTTTCACATAAAAAACAAAAGAACATACAATTTTCAAGTGAAGATGGTTAGAAAAGAAGCTTTGGTTTTCGTTTTCTCATGCCTGATACTGGTGGCATCTGTGACTTCCAGAACTATTCTAGAAGCAAATGCTGATAATACAGATGCTACAGCAACAAATAAGCATGCCGAATTTCATGATAACAGTAATCAAATTGATGGTAAAGTCTTAATATCATATATTCATGCACACATTCACCAATATATTTTAAATTGTTCTCATCACTAGCATTGTAGCCATGATCATGAGTTTCTTTAGATAGTACAATTTTGTTTGCGTTTTTTTTTTTTTTTCAAATCAAAAATATGATGGGAAGAAGTTTGAACCTAAGATTTTTACTAAAGAAATGGTATAAATACCATTTGAATTATACCTCTTTGTCAGATACTTGCCTTTTATATTTTATTTAGTTTGCTTTTTTATGTTATTTTGGTGTTGTCTTGAAAATTAACTGTCTAATATAATATACATATACACTTGGATATTACATGGACAAATTTTCTTTTTTAATTCAAAATCAAATTTGACATGATTTTGAAAGGTACTAGAGAATTAATCTTGTAATAAGGTAAAGTACTATTTTAATTTAGTCTCTAATATATAAGTTAAATCCTAATTTTATCTCTAATATTGGAAACGTGCTATTTCTATCCAAACGTCTTATTTCGTCTTGCAATAAAATTAAAACTTTTTCTTCAAAAAAAGTGCCTTTTATTCATTATGATTTTCTACTAGTTAGAGGCAATAATCATAGTTGTAGTGGCCATAATGTTAGTTCTAGTGAGTGAAAGCGACAGAAAAATAAAAGAAATAGGAAGATAATAATATAGGAAAAGGGTATTTTTAAAAATAAAAATTTAATTTTGACCAAAGAATAAAAATATAACTAAATAAAATGCTTAGAACAAAAATAAGATATTTTAAATCATGGTTTCGCTATCTACACACCATTTTAATAGATATCAAATTGACTTGTATAAAATATGATTATTGATGTGTTAATTATCTTCCACTTTTTATGATCCATCTATAATATTATACGGGTATAAAGCTGATGTTTACTAAAAAAGTATGTGGATAGCATTATTCTTTAAATAATGTTAGAGAATAAATTACTATTTAATCTCATAGCTTTATTCGCTCTAGGGTCATCTTATTTGTATTTCTATTCATATTATATCATTAATTTTTTACCAAATTTTTTTTAAACCGTCTTTTTCTAATTATGTTTGTTTTTAGGGATTTTAATTGGAATTAATCATGTTATGTGGCTAGCTACTTGAATTGCACTTTGTTATATAACACATCCTCTGATATAAATGTGTTATCAATAATTCTAGATCTACACTTATTTTACTTAACTAAGTCCAACCAAATTATTTATTATGTAGAATATTATTTCGATATTAAATAGAAGCTTATTTTATGTTATTTTTTGTGATATTTGATATTAAACATAATTTTTTATTTGACATAGAATTAAATGACTTGGTTGAATTTGATTGTATAAAATAAATGTATATTTAGTATAGATTGCATAAAATAGATGTACATCTAATATTGTCCATGTGTTATTATGTGTATTATTTTATTTATTAAGATCTCACTATTCATATTGTGATATATATTGAAAAATAATTAAGGAGATACTATCATATTATCATACATATTAAAAACATTAAAATCATGAAGAGATATAGAGAGTGGGGATAAAAACAAGATGTTTATGTGATCTCCTTCTCTATTTTCTATTTTTTTTTTCCAAATACATGCCACATTAGAATATTTGTATCCTATGTATCATGTTAATATTAAAGATTAAAGGCTTGATTTTTATAGTTTTTCTAAATTTTTAATTAAATTTTTATATATTTTTTTTCAATTATTAGGTTTCTATACTTATTAAATTTTGTAATTAGTTTTAAATTGTGAAAATGTTAGATATAATGAAATATTTCATGACATAAAAAAATATACTCCTTCTTAATAAACAAATCATAATTAAATATAGTCTTATATAATGAAATATTATGTTATATGTAACGTTTTTGTCGCAATAGAAATTTAATAATAAAATCTAATAAAAGTAGGAATGTAATTGAAAAGTAAAAAATTATAAGAATCTAATTAAAAATTAAGTAAAATTATATGAAAAAAAAAATGAACCTAATATTAACGACTGTATTTTTCTTTTGATCTATGTTAAATCTGGATAACATTGCTGACTAGTTTTCAATGCCATACTAATAGTGACAGAAGGTGACACACTAATGTTGGATATGTTTTGACATTTTTGAAGGTGAAGTTCGTAAATGTTGCATAGTAAATCCGTTAATTGCGGGCTGCTTGTTGTGGTGCAAACCGAAGAACGCATAGTCCAGCATTAACATCGTCAGAGTCGCATGGATTATTATCCTACTATTTGAATAAATAAATGTCCTTTGACTTCTTTTCATGGTGTTGTAATAAATAGTGTGAAACAAATATCATTTATGAATATTTATTCATATTACTACACATTTACCATAATCATTTGTTTTTATGTCTAAAATAGTAAAATCTCTTTAAGTTTCCTTTAGTAGTTAGGTGTTGTTTTGCGAGTTATATCGTAATTATACGGGCACTTCGTTGAATTGAGATGTTCACGTATCGAATAATTTTTGGACACGATATTTATCGACAGTCGTTCGACAAGCGTGTCTGCTGTGTCCATCCGTGTTTTTGAAAAAACAAAAAAAATACTTCTTTGGACACGCTTGACACTCCAAAATATCATCGCGTGTCTGCATGTCCAACTTTATTCTTAACTTATATACTTAAAATAAATTTAAAAATAATATATATTGATATTGAGAAAGTCTAGGTAACCAAAATTTTGGTAACCAATATTAATGAATAAACCTATAATACTATTACTTGTTTGAGTTTCATCTGAGCTTCTCTTATTTTATTAGGTTTTTATTTTTTATTGGTTATCATTAGCCAAAATTTTATTGGCTACCTAACATGATTGATTAATATTTCTTAAAACTGAAAGGTATCTTATATACAATACATAATTAAAAAAGATATTAAAAATATTAATTTAATTTTTTAAAAATATATTATACTTTATATATGCTGTCCACTTGTCATATAAAAAATTAAAATTAATGTACCACATATCGTGTCGTATCCTATATTCGTGTCAGTGTCGATGCATCATAGGTAATAATAGTCATTATGGTAATCCTTGACCAATTTATATAATCACACTATTCTTTTTATTTTTTCGGAATAATGATAAATTTATTTGAACCAATACAATAAAAATGTGTACTAATAAGAATATGTCGTACTGATTATATTATTTAAGTCGTAAATTTTTTATTTTTTTAAAAACAATTTATATTATTACTTTTACTAAAATATCCTTATAATGATTTATTTAAAAAGACAAAAATATTTTTTTTTACTATTTTAACAAAAAGACTTAAATCAAATATCAAAATTCTGCAAGTAATTTAAAATAAAAATATATATTTTTAAAAAACTTATATCTCACATCCCTGCCATTAATCTAATTGAATAATTAAATAAAACAAATAAATCATTTTCTTATTATTATTTCTTTTGGTATATTTTAGACCATTACTACTAAACAACAATTTGCTATATATACAAAATACAATTTAAATTCTAACACTTGCTTAAATGAATGAATAATTAAATTCCTAGAGAACTTTTTAAATCAATGGTGAATCATGGATGACATATTATGGCTCATATACTGTTTTTGGATGATATCATAACTCATATATATATATATAAGTTTATTGACTATTTTAAGGATATAAATTTTTTTTATTACGTTATAAAATATAAGTTAGATCTTGTTCAAATATCATTAATATATATATATATATATATATATATATATATATATATATATATA
>JASCZI010121170.1:33412-52225 GCA_036250425.1 Stylosanthes scabra | reverse complement strand
GCAACTTAAGGTCCCTGAGAAAATAAAATTTCTTCTATGGCAATGCTGTGTTGATGCAATTCCCACAGCTGTTTTCCGTGCTAGAAGAGGTTTATCAACTTCTGATCTGTGTACAAGGTGCAATCTAGATTCAGAATCTTTAGCTCATTGCTTCTTTTTTTGTCCAAAGGCTTTTCACGTTTGGCAGGTTCTACGAATTCACCCCCTTTTATCTGAGTCAGTGGAAGATTTCTTATTCTGGATTCATAAAAATTGCAAAGAAAATCCAGCTATCTTTACAGCTGGGGTCTGGTGGATATGGAGAGTCAGAAATAATGATATCTTTGGTGACAACGAGCATTGGGATACAGCTAAAGTGGTGGCACTCTGCAGACACAGTACAACGGAATTTAATGCCCTTAATCATAATCTTAGTTTCGCCCCTTCACCGACGGTTTGTTTAGACTGGACTCCACCTCCTATTCCTTTTGTGAAGATTAACTGTGATGCTAGTATACTGGCGAATGGTCACCTTGCAGGTTTTGGCTGCCTTATAAGAGATTATAAAGGGACTTGGGTTATTGGCTGCTCTGGTCGTCTCAATGATACAAATATAGTGCGCTGTGAGCTCCTGGCCATTTGGCATGGACTTACTCTGGCTTGGAATCAAGGTTCTCGAAGTGTTATCTGTGAAACAGACTGTCTTGAAGCTCTTAATCTCATTCATCTGACGGACATTAGCCCAACAGTTGATCACTATGATTTGTTATCGGACATTAAAGCACTCTCAAATCGAGATTGGACGATCCATTTTACTCTTATTCAGAGGTCGGCAAACAACGCGGCAGATCTGTTGGCTAAGTGCGCTGCTAGAAACCAGGATAATTACTTCATTTGGAATCAACCTTCGATTGATCTTATGGTTCTTCTCCAGCAAGAGCAATCCTTAAATATCTTTTAGATAGTTTCTTGCTTTGTATTTCTTCTTTCATTACCAAAAAAGCCTCTCCTTTCTTACTTACTTAATTATCGAAGTTCCTTACATATTTCTCAAAAAATTTCTTAACGGAAATTCTACTTTAATCGTCAAGCACACATCTCTATCGGAACAATATGTATGGAAAAACGGGATTAAAAAGATCTGTACAATATTAAGTTTTCACTGTACTTTCACTTAATTAACCAAAACTGAATATCACCATAAATTTTAAAAGGTTATTTTTAACGTATTTAAATAGTATTTTAGTATATTTGAGAATGCTCTAGAAAATTTTGAAAATATCAAAGCATTCTCAAATATATCAAAATATTATTTAAACAACCTTCTAAAATTTAAGGTGATATGAATATCTAGATACGGGACCTAGTTCCCAACAGGTGAATCATGTGATGTATTCTTTTTTCATCTCAATTATTGACTTATTTTGTCACTTTGCTAGCCTACCCAAGGCGCCTTGGTTTTTTTTTTTTTTGGTGTCAGGCGCCTTTGTTTATTAATTATTATTATTATCATCACATTTTTCCTGACATAATTGCTTTTCCACAATATCCAAATTTTGGATACACACAGTACATATGTATAGGAGAGTTTTATAGTGAACAAATTAGGTGAACAGAAATATATAGAAGATGTATATAAATTTATTTTTTTTAAATAATAAAAATAAATGATATATTCAATAAAATAATAAACTATATACGCACACACGTTGAATGAGGTTTGAATAGTCAATATTCAATAATAAGATGCTCTGTAAGCTAAATAAAATAAATAAATTGCATTGGTTCGCGAGACATTTTCTGTTAATTTATTTATTAACAAATTGATATGCTTTTATACGACTATGATAATTTCCTTACAATAATATGTAATAATTAAATAAAGCATCTCAGTCCTCCATTTTTTTTAATAATATACCACTATCCATATGACACCGAAAAAAAAAAACAAACAAATACTATAATTGCAATTTGATAAATAATTAAATATTCTTATCTTTCAACGCTATGAAAAATAGTTTTTTTAGAAAGAAATTTCAAACAAAATTTATTAGTCTAACAAAGCTTATAACATCATATGAATTTGAAAATTTTTTGAATAACATTTTTTGAAAGTTATAAATAAATATATTTAATTTTAAATTCATCTAAATTTCATCCCAAAATTTGATGCTAAAATTTTGTTGGATGGTGCCAAAAATTTTCAAACAAATTAAAAATAAAATTTGGACAAAAACTATAATTCATCTGTATTCCATCTTAATGTGTACAGTAACTCAAACGCTTTCATTATATTAGTTCTAACTGAACCTCTAAAGTAACCCAAAATATTTCCCAGGGATTTAGGATGAAAATAACAATCTTTGTAAATTTCGTCTGAATAATGTGAATCATCGTTTCATACGGATTTCAAACACATGTTGAAAAAACTTTAACACATTTAGGGTAGAAATATTGTTTATTTTTAAATTTGTCTACTATATATTCCAAATATTTTTATTATTCGTTCTAGAACCAAATATCTTCCAGCACAGTGACACGAAATGATGACGAAAATACATAATAATGGGAAATTGCATTGGGAATATAGAGGGTGTTTTATTATTATTATTATTATTATTATTATTATTATTATTATTATTATTATTATTATTATTATTATTAGTGACTAAAAGTGTCTATTCATGACTAGTCTGTATATAAAGCGTAGTGTCTCCGATTGCAATCAATTTTTAACTTCTACAAATAATCAGTTCAATATATTTTAGCATTCATACACTAATAAAAAGTATTTTTAGGTCAACACAATAAAATGAAATAAAAATTAGCTCTTATTGGTGCTTATTAGGACTAGGGGCTAGATCGAAGTGAGCAAAATCTGGCTAAATTCAAGCTTAATTCGTAAAACTCGAATTCATTTCGCAATTCTACTTACTAACGATCAAATCTATTTGTAAAGCTCAAAATTGATTTACTAATAAAAGTTCAGAAATAACTTAAAATTATATATAAATAAATTATATATTGTACATGTATATACAAAATTATCAAATATATATCATTGTCCTCCTCACTAGTTGTTAGGATTAATTAGTCTTTAATAATCAACCTACATGTTGATATTTTTAAAAAATTTTAGACGTTCATATAATTCGTTAAATTAAATATATTAAAATTAATATACTTTTTTATATATTTATTGTTTAGGGAGAAGGTACATAGTTGTAAAAAATAATAATAATGCACTTATGCACTATATATTGAAAACTGCTAAGTATCCCGTGGATCACGACAAGATCATTTTATTTTAAGAGACATGCATTATGATGTATCTTGTCATGTGCATATGCTTATTTAAGTCTTATAGTTGTTATTGATTTTTCATTATGTCTCTTCATAACACATATATTAATATTAGTACTTAGCTTGATATCCGAATAGAATATAATATCAGGAAACATTATTTAAGTATTCAAAATACCTCAGTCTCAAGGATTCAATTCGTCCTACCGAAGAAAACAATGTTGGAAGCTTACTACTAAAAGTGAATTATGGAAACTTAAATTTAGGATATGCTTAGGGTTATTTGGACACTTCTGCAATTTTTTTTTTTTTTTAAATTTAAGTGTTAGTGGACACTAAAATTAATTCTACATTGAAGAAAATAAAAAAAAAATGAAGAGTTGATAAAATAAGAGATTTATTTACTTGATATCTTAAATTTTTAAGTTAAATATAGTATTTTTTTATTTTATATTATTTCACTTGATTTCTCTCCGAAGTCTTTATATTTTTCCTTGCCCTAGCTACTTTGGTGAAGTATGAAGATCATTTATATTAGTATTAATATAATATTTATAAATTCATATATATAATATTCATAATATTTAGAATTAATCTTTTATTTTAACAATAATTATAAACACCAAATAATAAAAATCCTTTGAATTATTTTGGAAGATTCTTTTTTTGTTTTTCAGATATTTTCGTAATTAAAATATCGCATTTTTACTTTAAAGTATGTTCGTCATCATACTTGTAATGTTTAATGAATCTTGATTAATATCATCGTGTGTAGTTGTGCTTTTCACATAACACACAATATTTTTTTACGTTTGAGTTTGTCATTTTTTGTGGAATTTTTGCTTAAAGAAGACAGCGCGTCGTTTTCTCGGGATGAAAAGGCGGTGTAAAAAGTTCATCATTGATTAACTACGCTACATTAGAATAGAATAATAACATTTATTATATTGATATAAATAAAAATAAAATAGATCAGAGAGACTGAAAGAATTGAATAGAGACAGAAAACGATGGCATCTAAAGCTGGTGCGTTCAGCTGCAAAGGACCGCATAATTATTCTTAGTCTTAAAGGGAAAATAGCGTAATAAAATTATAAAAAAGTGGGCACACAAGATAATTTAGTAGAAATAGGATGATATATTGGTATCTCGATGTAATATGCTGTGCTCTAAAGATACAAGTGCAACATGACAAATTTAAAAGCAAAACTATATATTATTTTTATTTTCCATTATTATCAGTTTTAGAGATATATATGATGATTTCTCTAGAGATATGTGGACCTTAGCTTATTCACTGTTAGAGACCGTGATCACTTCTCATGTCATTTTGTGTGTCTGCTAAAATTTTGGTGTAAAATGTAAATAATAATAATAATGTATGTATTGAATAATTGAATATTACATTATTGTAAAGCGGAGAAACTATTTTTCTTGTAATTTATTAACTGATAATTTAATTTATTTTTACATACTTTGTAAATATAACAGAAACCAACTCCTAAAAAAAGATTTAACTAATAATAAAAATTAATAATAGTTTTAAAATTAAAGCTATATATAGTATCATTCAGCAGCATCATCCCATTTGGCATTGAATAATTTTACTATTGAAATATCAGAAATGTTTGTAACTATTTACAGGTACAATGTATACAAACGTAACAATGTCAGTGTAAAGAGGTCGGAATTAGTGTATGAACAGGAAATTGTTTTTAGTACGGCAAAATGAACTTCATGGTAGAATAGAAAAAGAAATGCTATATATGATGAACACTACTTTATTTATACTACTATTATGTTGTTTATTACATCATCCAATTTGACATTTTGTTAAATAGATTCGCTTCAAATAACGTGATTCATTAGTTTCCAGTATTTCAATTATATGATTCAAGCTGTTTTATTTCAAACATACTTTTCGATAAAAAACATAAGACATCATTTCGAAAATGACCCCATGTTTTCGCTACATTGAACTTGACTTCCAGAAAAGCAAGATTAGTAAAATGAAACCAATTACGATTGAATCGAACATTTTAATTTCACACATGTAAATTTCTATGGGATGCTTAGTTGCACGTTTTATCGAAAATAAATGTAGCAAATCAAGAGAGATATACCAGAGTTATTTTTCATTGGAGACAGCTCCTCCTTTTCCTATTTCTCTTTTTTCAGTTCATCACACACTTACTTTTTTCCTTTTTGAAGCTTTAAACATATGCTAAGTCTGTAAAAAATGAAAAGGTTTAAAAATGCCTACTCATTTAAGGTTCTATAATGCATAGTTTGTACCTTTTTCTATCAGTAGACAACCCACAAGTCACAACTACTGTCTAGTAATATTTCCGAAAGACAGACATATATGATGTGAAAGAGGAGGACTGGGATGGCAGGGTGCTATCATCTTCATTCATTTCTGTACTTCTTTGAACTACATTTCATTCCCTACCTTCCATCACTTCAAACATTGATGAATTGAAATGAAACCAAGGAAATGGAGTTATTATTTCACTCCATTATTTTGGTACAACTTGATGGAATAAACTCTCACTAATTATTATCTAACATTTAAAAATGCATCAATCAAACAAGACAAGTCCATTAAGTTTTCTTGGACTCCATACTTCTTCCATCTCAAACCATTACCAAACATTCTTAGAGGTCATACTGGATGCCACCATATATATATATATATATATTACTTAAAACGTGACAAAAGAGTAACATAAATAGAATAAAAAACAAGCATGACTCATTTGAACCAGCAGCCTCCATCTGCAAGAATTTTGTAAATGTTCACTCCCAAACACAAATAATCCGAATTCAATATTTGAGCTTTAGACAGAAATGACCTATCCTTGTTTCGTTCCACGAATAACTTAAAAAGAAAGAAACCCGCCAAACTATCCAAGCAAAGAAAGAAGTTCAACAAGTTGAAGTAAAATCCAGGACCATAAATAGGCCGCTAGTACAGATATCGAACATCGAAAACAAGCCATAATCCATTGCAGGTTCCATTCTCAAAGTATGGATGGATGCTTATATCGCTACGATTAAGTAAAAGCATAAAATTAACGGTAATGCTACATATACCATTGTATATCTTCGTACACACCATTTTTAACACGGAAAAATGTAAACATTGGCACAGAAATTTTATTTTTCTGTGCTAATGTTTACATTTTTCCCTGTTATAAATGGTGTATACGAAGGTGTACAGTGGTACATGTAGATTAATTCTAAAACTAAAGACAACTGAAAGTCTATAATTAAAACATATTTTTAACACGGTGCCATTCACTTCTGATTGGCGTTGGAGAGATGAACTAATGCATTTGCAGCTTGCAAGTCAAGAGAGTCTGCAGCTGCAGGTGATGCATGAATGAGAGCTGTTGTCGGCCCACAATCATAATCATCTTTAGGCCCGAGAGAAAGAGAAAGAGTAAGATCTAAAACCTCATGATCCACCCTTTCGTTTATTCCATTATCATTGGAACTATCTCCAGACAGCAAACCTGTATCTCCTGAAGTTCTGTCTGGTTCAGGAATTTCATCAACTCTTGCCATGTGATCTCCATTTTCAGGATTATCATTCACATTAAATGTTACCGTTTCCACACCATCTTTGTTTCCTAGCTGCAAGACAGTAAAAAGGCTTTAAATTGATTGCATTTACATGGTGAACAAGGCAGGCTTCTTCCTAATTGGGTGAGTTCATGCACTAATCAGTATTTCACCTGACTACTGCAATTGATTGATAATGAAATATCAATTATATAACAATATTAATTCATAATTCTATTTTCCAAAAGGATATGGATGAGAAGAATCAGTGGAGAGTCTATGACATGCCAAATACTAGTTTTATAACCAAGCAATGTCTAAACAAGATAGAAATTAAAGTTGCAGAAAACTATAATTAGGTGGCATGTTCAAATATAACCCCCCATTTCAATCAGTATCCTAAGTGATGGAAAAGGAAGTATATATGTCGTATATTTGTGGCTAAAATAGAGCAAACAGAGCGATTTAATGCATGTCAACGCCTGTAGAGAGAGAGAGAGAGAGAGAGAGAGACCTGTGTGCTTGCTGAGTTATTCTCCTTTCGCCCTTTGAAAATACCCCATAAGAACGATATATCATTCCAACCTGTAAAAGCAGCAACAAGTAAAGAAAAAAGGGAGAGGCACCTTTTTTTTGGTTAATCTAGTAAAATATATAAAAAGATTACTAGCAGAGGATGATTTTAGGCACACTAAGGTGAACATAAATGTTAATGTGTTCAAATAGAAACATCGGTAAAAGAACATTTCTTACGCTGGGATTTCTCAGGTAGAATGTTGGATGGAAATATTAGAAGTTCCACTCCATCCAAGTTTGCTTTCAAAGCCAAATCATCCTCGATCATAATATCCACCAATTGTTTATAACATGTTCGATAACTGATAATAAATAAATAAATATAAATAAGAAAGTATAAATCTGTACTTATACTTGCAAAAAAAGGCATAAAACAGACCTTCGATGATCTTCTGCAAAAAAGTACAGAGCAATATTATCTTCTGTGGGTTGACCTTCTGTAAATTGAGCTGGCCACGTCGTCAAGCGAGGCAGTTCATCCAATACAATCATATTAGGAAGCCTGTCTACCACATCAAAAACCTCAGGTGATGCACTGGTTGATAAATGTGCTTGAATCCCATCACAAATGGTTGAAATCTCCTCAATTCTTTGTAATAAAAATTTGCCTCTGCAGGAATAAATCATCGAAGTATGTAAGAAATTTTAAAAATAGTTCACATATAGCAAAGCAAAGCTGCATGTTTAAGAAATAATGAAGTAGGGTCATACTGCCATGACGGTTCAATCTTTGGGCAGACAAATACTTGTGAGGAAATTGTAACTCCGAAGTCTTTTAAGCAGGACCTTTCATCTAAAGCATGACCAGGACATAATTCATGAATGATTTGAGCTGTAGCACCTTCAGTAAACTGCTCAGCTTGCTGGCTCTCGTTGTTCTTTTCATTTGGAGTGTTGGAATCTTCATGAGTGTCGTGATTGCTTGGTTGCAATCTGGTATTAAATTGTCCACAACTTTGACCAACATCAAGATTGAAAGAAACAGTACCGGATAATAAATTTTCATCACTAGAAATTTCCATTTCACTTCTATTTGCAGCAACACTAGAAGAAGCTTGTAAGCACATTGCAGGATTAGGTAACTCAAGACAGTTAACTGGAACACTTGAACAAGTATCATTTGATTTCCTTGAGACAACACTATTAAATGGCATAGAAGTATCCCCTATTATATGATCTTTTCCCTTTCCATCATCATGAAGAGCTGGATATTTGTCAACGGTATGCTTTTCCAAACATGCATCCTTTGTCGCCGGTTCTGATTCCAAGTTTGAAGATCTCGTCTCCAATAAAGAGCCTGTATGCTTTTCCAAACAAGAATCCTTTGTTGCCGGTTCTGATTCCAAGTTTGAAGATCTTGATTCCAATAAAGACCCTGTATGCTTTTCCAAACAAGCATCCTTTGTTGCCGGTTCTGATTCCAATTTTGAAGATCTTGATTCCAATAAAGAGCCTGCCAAAAAGCTTCTAAAATTTAGCAAATATAATTATCTCATTTTTAAAACAACAAAGTAATTCCTTAGGCACATATATGTCTTACATTCATCACTAGTCGTCTCAGTTTGTAAAAGCAAGTTTGGTGATTCATCAATTGAACAGTTGGATGATGTTGCCTTTTCCTTAGTATCACGGGAAGACTGCTTGCAAGATGTATCAATGATGACACCCTCTAGGTTTGTGTTCGAATTTTTTAACCGATGATTTCTACTTGATGGGGATCGATCCCTTGAGCTTGAGAGTTTAGAAGATTGCTTCGTTTTTTCAAGAGCCCTTCTCTTCATGCGTAACACATCCCTTAAGGATAAAACATTCCTCTTCTCACCATAATCATGAGGAACCATTGCTTTCTCTTGAGAATTAGACGAATTTTGGGAGGGAAAATGCATAATTTCGTTGATTGATTTCATTTTCACTTTCCCAAATTTCTTGTATGAGAAATCCTTATCAAGTGGATAGTCGTCGCAAGGTCCAGAGAAAATATGGGGTACAACATTGGTCATAGTAGCACTAGCTTTTTCCAAAGACTGAACTTCTGAAGGGAAGTCAAATCTCTTAAGCTCCAGACGGGGTTTAGTAGTCCCACTTTTCGCAGAATATGATGATCTGAATTTTAGTTTTGAACTTTTACTAGATTCAGGATCTATTGGATTTTCAGATCGACGTTTTGATCTGTTTGTAGCCACTGGCTGTTCCACTTTATCCTGTACTAATTTTCCAGTCCATTCCCTTGACATGCACTCTTCACAAGTCCAACCGTCTTTGGGAAGTTCTTCCATCTTAACACGCATACAGTATCTGATTGATAAATGAAAAACAGAACATGTCAACTTCACTTTCCCATGAAACAAAGAAAATAAAAACTATAGAAACATAGATCCACTAGAAACAGGGATGAAGATGCAAGAGATATAATACTTACATGTGCTCCGCCCCATCATTACACTTGTTACAAAGAGCAAGAAAGCGCTCCACCCCTACATCCCCACAAGTATCACAAACTCGTTCCTGTTATCCAGTGCCCAGTGGGCATCCAAAATTAATAATAATAATAATAATAATAATAATAATAATAATAATCTAGGAAATATATCTCTTGATTTGGCTGCAAGAATAGAGGTAGTGAGAGACCAAAAAAAAATCAATGTAATTCCTCATGTGGAGGCAGTGGAGCCCATTAATTTTGGATATAGTAGTATACCATTTTATTATCTTTAAGAACTACAAATCTATTATTTATACAATATTAATCTTCCTTATCTTACAATCCATATATAAAAGATCCACGATTCAATGCGTCAAAAGATTGTAGATGTTGAAATTAACTCAGTTTCTTTGGCATAAGTAAACTAAGAGAAGTTGAGTAAAATTTGTGGCAGTACATGCAAAGTCTGATTTATCCTGAATTTGGAAAAGAATCACCATATGGAACTGGAATTCAAAATGCTAATATTGGCTTTAACTAGTATTCTCCCAGAGATGACCTGTTGGATAATTTTGGTTCAAACTATACCTCTTATGTTTGCTAATAACAATAATTAACTGGTCTCGATGATTATTAAAGCCTAAGAACGAGTCACCCCTTTTTAACAAAAAAGTTTCATAATCACTTAGATAGCCAACAATATGCTAGCTAGAATCTTCATAACAGAGTGGAAAACTTGTAGAAGATAATTGACAGCATTATCAAATGAGAGATAGCACCAAAGGAGTCAAGTAATTTTTTCTGTACCGAATTTTCCAATCATAAGACATTGATTATATGTGAACTTGTAAGTAACATACCATTAGTGGAGCACTGTTATAAATTGGTGTTCTCAGAACCTCACTATATTGGAAAATTAAATTCTTGTAGATTAAATACTTAGACAAGCATAATCCACAGAACATTTATAATTACTTCCAGATAACTAAAACACATTGAAAAGGAATATCCCATACCTCATCACCCGTTAAATCTATGATATCCTTAGGGTCGACCGGCTGAGATTGACGAGATTTTTGCATAGTGATGTTCTTGTATGAATGACAAATTTCAAACAATTCAAGCGCTGAATGTCTTCCCAAAATGTAGCACAGTTGTGAATACCAATTTTTTGGCTATCTGAACTAGGACTTGCTAGTGATGTCTCCCGACTGGTTCGCTTGACAAGAAAAAAGTTTCTCCCTGAAAATAACAGGTAATCAACAAAACATGTTAGAAAATTTCAAAAGATAATCTATCATGAAGTACAAAAGATATTTACACAATATGCGATCATTGAAATCTTCTAATGAAGAAACATTTGATTGATCTAATATTCTCAAATAACTACATTTGCAAATAGAGGATCTTCAGTAGAATTTTGGTCATAACTATTGAGTATGCGACTGACATTAACTTCATTGAATTGTGTACCTAACTACAAAAGGGTAATCAAGGCTCTAACATTCAATCTATTCCTTGATGGGGGAAGTTATCATTTTAAGCAAAGCTATAAGATAGATTCTTCCTACAAGGGTTAGGTCGATGATTACTTATCACCAAATTTGTGTCATGTAATCTTCAGATGCATCATCTCCGGGAATATCGAATTCTTTATGCTTCTCAATATTGATAATTAAAATTGACCAAAAACTTAAGGGGGTCATCACAAGACACTCTAACACACATAGCCTTTCTGATGTTCAAAAGCAAGTCGATGTTTTTCCAAAGGATTTGAAACCCTAAAGGCGGCTTGACATTACGTGTTTCTAAGAACGAGATTTTTACGGAAAGAAAACTAAATACCTTAGTCAGCTCACTCCTAGTGTACCGCCGAATAGAACACCACCACAAGGAGAACAATTACTGGATCTTTCTCGTTAGAAGTTTTACGAGCCAAGTCAGAAGTCCCCGCAATTGCTACCACTTGTCCAAAACGGAGATACAATGCGCATCGAGCAATGTGGACTAAATGCAACGCATGTTCCTTCCGTTTCGAATCTAAAAGGCTGCAAGAAAGGGAAAGCGTAATTGGGGAATTAAATAATAGCAAATTGGGAGTATTACCAAAAATATAAAAGGGGGAATCCCAGGACCAGCAATGCAATCATATACAATTTAGTCACCAAAAAAAAAATCATATACAATTTATATACAGGCGCAAATAGATAGGACTCACAAATTGAAAATAGGAATATTAATATCCTAGTCATTTGTTATTTGTATAATAATAATAATAATAATAATAATAATAATAATTAATATGTCAACAACCAACGCTAAGATGCTCTCTCATGAAAGAAGCCTTTATCATATACTGAAATTCAACATTTTAGTTCAAAGAATAGTAGTAGAAACAATCAAACTCTAGACTACATGATTATAGGAGATCTATTACAATGTCGGGAGCTGATTTCACTAAAAGCTAAAATGCTTAAATTGTCAGGTGAAGATTAACGAATGGATTTGATTTCTAGCAAGTAAATTATGTAGTGCTACATTTGCAAAAGTTTTGACTTGACCGACCACTATCTGGAGAGTCACATAAACACAAACAACCAATTGAATGATTGTGTAAGTTTTACATTGTTTAGTGTAACCATTACACTCTCTTTACATGTATCAAGCTTCTTAACGATAACTTGGTATCATCATTTCAGCAAGCAATCAGGCTAAAGATAATAGCAATTGAAACAATGCAATACCTTCTATCCAAGTTCAAAATTTTACTTAAAAAAGTGCAGCAAAGTTTGACAAATATTACCAATGTTAGAGATATAATCATTCATGTGCCTACTTCTATCCGCTTAATCTTTTAGGAAAAGTGGTTTGATGATATGGTATCAGAGCTTCTATTACTAAAAAGTCTAATGTTCGATTCTTGTTCGACCCAAGAGAGAGAATTTCAGCATAAGGCAAATGAAGGGCGAAAGAAAGCCTATGCAAAAAAATTACGCAAGCCCAAAACAAAAGCTCTTGCGTGAGGGGGCATATAAGAGAAATAGATGTGTCTCTTCCTATAGGAGGGTGATTTAATAACAACCAACACTACTAACACTGGGGGAGAAGGGATTTGAATAATAATGGAATGTGTAAAAAGAATGCACTGCCCCCATTAATACCAAAAGGGAGGACAAACTTATATAATCTTCTTTCCATTGATTTCACAAGTTCAAAAAACAAACCATTCCTACAAAATTAAAACACCACAATTGATTTCACAAGTTCAAAAACCGCATGGCTCAGTAGTAGTAACATTTACAGATACATGCAAGACTACACAAAATAATAATTAGAAAGAGAGTAAAAACCCTAGACTTCAAATCAAAACCAGCCAAAATGACTCATAGAGTTTGTACCCACCCCATTGAAGCAAGAAGATCCATCTAGTTTATCTTCAGCACTAAGCATTTGGAAACCAAAGAACCTGAAAAAGAAAAAACACGGATTGAGACGCAAATTATAGAAAAGAAGCACTGAACATAGCACGTACTGTGAAAATTAGGGCACTTGAATAAGAATCGATTGTTGAAGAAGAACAAGGTATAATAACATGGCAAGAGTTTGCTGGTGGAGAAAGCTCCAAGTGATTAAAGAAGAAGAGATTGAAAGAGCATTGTGTTGACTCACCGGAGGTAGAGGCCTGGGCTGAAGGGTGCCATGTAAAGTATAGGTTTTGATTGCACAAGTTTAATTTGATGAAGACATGAAAAAGCATCCATGCATTCACAATGGAAATTGAGTTGCTTTCCTCTTCCCCGTTTTCTGCTACTAACCGCACATCAATCACCACTAGATCTTACTTCTTCTCCTCCTACTCCTCAGTCCCTTACTTCAGCTTTGAGCTTCTTTCTTTGTTTTTCTTCCGGTTATTTTTCTCTCCCTTGGACTTTTTTTTATTTTTATTTTAAGGTTTTTTAAATAAAAAAAACTTTATGGGTCGAGCCGATTTGGTAGTCTTTCTTTTTCGTTTTTGGACTTCCATTTGTTGAAAAAAAAAAGTTGATCATTTGGATCAATTTGTTTTGGAAATCAAAAATGAAATTAACCAATTTAGATGGTTAGTTTAATGGGTCATTCTCTGAAACACTCAAAGTCTTTATACGATGAAGACAACATGTGTATGGTGTAAGATTTGGTGATTGGTAGATTTTTATGGATAATCGTTTGATGCTGGAGTACAGTAGTCTATGCTATGGGAGAATTCACAGATGATTAGTTTAATGGGTCATTCTCTGATACACTCAAAGTCTTTATACGATGAAGACAACAGGTGTATGGTGTAAGATTTGGTGATTGGTAGATTTTTATGGATAATCGTTTGATGCTGGAGTACAGTAGTCTATGCTATGGGAGAATTCATGGTTATTATTTCCTTTATGAGTTTTGAATATTGGTAATGTGTTATCCACTTAGGTATGATACACCATTCAAACACGATGGGAGTACTCTGGTTTAGCTTTTGCTACTCTCTTGTAAAAAAATATATAGGAGTACTAAAAAAAAAATATGGAAGTAAAAAATATTATTGAATATGATTTAGTTAGCAACAGCCATTTGAAAAAGAATGACAAAAAGAAATTTGAGAAAGAAAATTAAAAAAAAATATGAAATGAAAAAAATAAGTCATTTACAAAAACGTCTCCGATTCGAATAGAAAGAGTATGATGGTTAAGTGATTACAATAGAGGAGAAAAAAGTTGGACCTTAACGTTGCTTCAGGCAACATTAATTTTTTTTGCGTAGTGGAGGTTCTAGGGAAAAAAAAACGCATCTACTGAAAAAAAGGTGTAGGAATGTTCCTCAAACACTTAACGTGATAATAAGTACAGTAGAATTTTCCTAATTTAATTATACTGAAATGTGAGTTAATTAACAACGTCCTCTACGACAGAGGCCGGGACTGAAGGGTGCCATGTAAAGTATAGGTTTTTATTGCACAAGTTTAATTTGATGAAGACATGAAAAAGCATCCATGCATTCACAATGGAAATTGAGTTGCTTTCCTCTTCCCCGTTTTCTGCTACTAACCGCACATCAATCACCATTATATCTTACTTCTTCTCCTCCTACTCCTCAGTCCCTTACTTCAGCTTTGAGCTTCTTTTTTGTTTTTTCTTTCGATTATTTTTCTCTCCCTTGGATTTTTTTATTTTTATTTTAAGTTTTTTCAAATAAAAAACAAAAACCCTTTATGAGTCGAGCCAATTTGGTAGTCTTTCTTTTTCGTTTTTGGACTTCCATTTGTTTTTAAAAAAAAAGTTGATCATTTGGATCAATTTGCTTTGGAAATTAAAAATGAAATTAACCAATTTAGGTGGTTAGTTTAATTATACTGAAATACCAGTTAATTAACAATGTCCTCTATCACAAAAATAATGTGTCTTGGGTTGTTTAAATGACTAGTATCAATTTTGAACTTTGAGATGGCATATATGCAAAAGAATATGTGACCATATAAAATCTCCTAAAATGAACACTCAACAAAACATAAAAAATTAATTTTGACCGAATATATGATATGCTCCTAAAAAAGTAATGTCATTTCTCTTCTTTTAATTATATTAGTTATTAGTTATAGTTATCATTGATTGTTAAAAGTGTTGAGGATGCCCCTATTTAACTAACAAAAATGATGATTATAATGTTTTGTATATATATATATATTAATATTTTAAAAATATATTTTTCAATCAACAAGATCAGGACTATTCAATTTATGGTAAATGATAAAGTTTCCACACAAGATTATCTATTAATTCATCCTAATCTAGTAGTAACACTAGTTTTAGCAATAAGCCAAATAGCACATAAGATTATGCAGTTTGCAAGTTTTCCATAAAAAGTTAAAACTTCTATGCAGATTACACATATGAGACCTAAATTCATTTGCTGTCCAATCAAGGATCTTGGTAGCCACCTGAGCTTATCATCAATCATCAATAAGTTTCATAATCCATATTTTCTAATTCCTAATTAGAATTTTGTGGCCATAATCATAAATAATAAAAGAAAAAATAAAATAAAATCAAGAGAGGAGGGTACTTGTGTGATTGTGTCTGTCACTGTTAAATTGACTATGGAATAACCATAAGGATGCTAACAAAGAACATTATCTCCACGTGTCAGAAACTGATTGGACAATTGGATATTCTCATCAAATATCCGAAGTTACAAGGCTAGTTGACAACTCCATCTTCACTTCCACCACCTCAATTCTCAACCTGTGTCTCAGGCGCTACGACCCACCACCCACAACCACACATTAACACATTTACTCAAACATCTCCTACACACCCATTAATCCACTTCCACTTAGATGATGAAAAACCGCATCTTTTTCTCACCTTCTCTCTCTTCTTTCTGAGTTTCACAAACTCGTCAAACTCTCTTTTTTTTTTGTTCTTTCTTTTTTTGGGTTTCTTGTGAATGGAGCTTTCTCTGACATGGATACCCAACCCTTCAACCTCATCGCTTCCAGCTGCACTAGCACACTCTTCATCTTCCAAGATATGTGAATTTCACCTTCCCAGGAAGAAGAGGGTACCTTTCTTGGAAGCTTCAACTAGGCTCTCTGTGCGATGCGTTAAGGCCTCGGCGGAGAGAACCGGTGACACCATCGATGATGGGGAGACACGTGGCGGAGGGTTCACCAACCCGGCCATGGAAGTCACCACATTCAACCGCGGTTTCAACGACGCTGACTTCCCCGTTTGGGAAAAGATTGGTGCTGTTGTTAGGCTAAGCTATGGGATCGGTGAGTTACCTTTTTCGTTATTGTTTTTATTTTTCTTGGAAATAAAGTTACAAACTTTGGAGCTACCCTTTTTAGAAGTTCTTTAGATGAAAGGAATAATTCATAATTGCATTGGTTGAGTTAATGGTGGACTTGAAATTTGTTTGTTGTTCAATAAAGGAATTAAAAGTTTCTGCTTTATGTTGATGCTTGTTTGTATTCTTTGACATAATAAAGTTTTTATCTTTCCCCATTACAATTTCTGTTTTAGGGATCTACGGTGCCATGGCTGTTGCGGGTAGTTTTATATGCTCCATCACAGGAATTGACTCTCTTGGAGGTTTCCATCTATCTTTAGATGCAATCATGGAAGGACTTGGATATGCAGCTCCTCCAATTATGGCTCTTCTTTTTATACTTGATGTAAGTTGATCTTTTTAAGGTTGTTGTGCTCTTTGCTTGTGCTTTAGCTTGTTCAAGTCCAAATGCATCATAATATATTTGGTTGGGGTTTGGGATACTTGTAATAAGGAGAAATCAATGAACTTGCCTTTTTCATCTAAATCTTGTTTTCAACATCAACATGCCTTTTCTGACTTCTTTTTTATTTTTGGATAGGACGAAGTTGTGAAGCTATCACCCCATGCCCGTGCAATCAGAGATGTAGAGGATGAAGAACTCTGGAGCTTTTTCTATGGGATGTCCCCTTGGCAGGTAATTCACTACTACCTGCTTTCTTTGAAATACTGAATTCTCTAGATCTAATGCTGTGATTGATATCAAAGAATGATTTTGTTGGTTCTAATTTGCAGTTTATACTGATGGTTGCTGCAAGTTCAGTGGGAGAGGAACTCTTCTATAGGGCTGCAGTTCAGGTTTGTTCTCTTTCCATGGTCTCGGCCATGAAATGCCCAGGAAAAAAATTTGGATAGTATTTGAAACAGTGAAAAATGGGTTCTGGATTTGAGCCATCTATACTCTATATCCCTCCTAAATGGTTATTTGGATCAATTGGATGGGATATTGTGTTTACATAAAAGAATATCACCTCTTCGGATCTGCCTAAGCAGTTTTTATTTTTGAAGATGATGATAGTACATCTACCTGTGTGACTAGTTTTTGAGTTCTATTGAGTCTTTGTTCACTAGATCGATTTCATAACTAGATAGGAAAGGTTTTCCTAAATTTCAAGGATGAATGACAAGAATTTCCGGATGAATACTTTCAAATGAAATGAAAGAAGAAGACTGTAGGCTGCACTATCTTGTATTCTTCCACTAATGCTATAGATCAGGGATTAACAATCTTCATTGGAATTCTTCAGGGAGCGTTGGCTGACATATTTTTACGAGGTAGTAATCTTATCCCAGATGTGCAAGGAATGGCATCCTTGGTATGGTTACTCTCCCTTTTTCAGTTATACCATGTAACGATGATGACTTGTTACAAGTATCCAAAGCAAAAGATTTCATTCCAATGCCTAACTTTTGATTTTTTATTTTTTTCTTTCAAAAACTTAGACCGGGGTATTGCCTCCACTTGTACCATTTGCACAAGCGTTTGCAGCTGTACTCACAGCTGTTCTTACTGGTTCTCTCTACTATGTGGCTGCCTCGCCGAAAGGTTTCTTTTCTTATTGCCCTTCTACATGTTTTCCCTTTTTATTGACTTATTTTGTTCTTAAGCTTGCTTAACAGTTTCTTGCTTATTTGTTTACTTCTCTCAGATCCCACTTATGTTGTAGCACCTGTTTTGCAATCTCGCTCGGGCCGTCAAGATTTGAAAAAGCTGTTTGAAGGTTCAATTACTTTTCCCTACAGTGAAGCAATAGAATCAGTTCATGGATTGAACAAAGTTTAATTTGCCTAAGAAATTGGTGGAATAAATTCATAAACTTAAGAAGTTTCTCTATAATATCTACTATACTTGTGATTTATTAAGCATTTTCTTCTTATTATACATGTTTCATGAATCTGATTGCGCTGTCTGCTTCGTTTGCAGCATGGTATGAAAAGCGCCAAATGAAAAAAATATATTCCCCACTTCTGGAAGGACTTCTTGCCCTCTACTTGGGTTTTGAATGGATTCAAGTAATCTTCTTAGCTCTACATTTTATATAATATTTTGAAAAAAATTCCACGCTTTGTCTAAGATTTCTTAGCTTTACATTCTTGCTAATTTGGAATGTTTA